>SSBO01000014.1:294788-308863 GCA_005281725.1 Wuchereria bancrofti | reverse complement strand
CAAAATGTAAAAATATGGGATGAAACGAATTAGGTAAACACAACAATCTTATAAAATATCAATTGATAATAAAGTAATTTGTTTTAAAAATTCCATGAAATATCTAATAAAATAAGTAAATTAATTGTTTTGATCACTTTTCTGCATTCGAAATTAGTAAATTTTAAACTTTGATGAAATTTTTTATTTAAAAATAATACTAAAAAATTAATTCTTCCTTTTATCAGCCTTTCCCATTTTTTTCTCTCCCTTCCTTCAAAAATTTGATAATAACAAATTTTGAATTAATGAGATACGAAATAGACAACAACATATTACAATGATATACATAAATTTCAACATTTTAAACAATAAATAGAAGAATGAAAAGAAACACAAGGTGAAACAAATAAAGTTTTAATTTAAAAAAAAAAAAAAAAAACAAATTCATTAAAAATGATTGGAAATTAAAGATTGTTGATATATTGTGAAATGTTAAACTATCAGTGGATAATTGTCAAGAAATTTGATGATGTTGGTGATAGTTTGAAAGCAAAACATGCAAAAGTTATAGATGAGAATAATATTTTCCTGATGACGTCATATCATTGTTAAACAAAATAATTTATTTTTTGTGACAAACTATTTTAAAATGTTTGAAAAAAAAGAAAACAAGAAAAAGCAAATAATAAAAATGATGGTTATCAATCATCAATTAATAAATATCATAAAAAGAAAGCGTTTTAAAAGAACAAGAAAATTTTTAAATGAAATTTGATGAAATTTCAAAAAGTTAATTATTTTTATAATTGGCAAATATTACAACTGTTGTGGAATTAAATATTTTACAAATTTTAATTGAAATTTATACTTACTTGTCTGCATTGAATTTGTATTGCAGTAATTTTGGCAGTAAAAAGAAAAAAAAAAGACAAAATATGAGTTAAAATAGTAAAATAGGTAAAAAACAAAACAGAAGTTAAAATAGTTTGATAATAGTTGCAATAAACCATTCATTTTACCTAAATAAATTTCATTTTTAAAAAATTTAAGTTTATGACTGAATTAAAGTATTACAGTTATTAATTAATTATGAAATAGATGCAAAATAAAATCTTCCTAATTTTTCTCATTAAATTAAATTAGCAAAAAAATATAACCTGAAAACAATTCCTGAACACATCAATGAAAATTTTAAAAACGACATGATGATTTTTTCTTCGTTAATATCATATTTAATTACTTCTCTTTCTTTTTTCCCTCTTTACCTTTGAGTTTTTGTTCCTTTACTGAACGAGAAGATAATTGGCAATATTACCATTTAGAGATCAAAATAAAATTTTACTCGAAATAATTTTACTCCAAATTCATTATCAAATCCTTCCCTTTCTTTTTTTTTCACTCTTTCTCTCTCCCTCTCTCTCTTTTTAGTAATAACTGTTTCCTTTTTCTTGTTATTTTTTAGTCGTATAAATTTTCGAATTTTTTTTTGTAAAATAAATTCATAAGTTTTAAATTAATAAAAATTTCTTCATATTATTATTATCAGTACCAGTATTTTACTTCATTTATAAATTGAATTAGAAAATNGTAATAACTGTTTCCTTTTTCTTGTTATTTTTTAGTCGTATAAATTTTCGAATTTTTTTTTGTAAAATAAATTCATAAGTTTTAAATTAATAAAAATTTCTTCATATTATTATTATCAGTACCAGTATTTTACTTCATTTATAAATTGAATTAGAAAATTAATGCTAAAGAAAAAGAGAAAAATTGTAAATGAAAACTAGTCAAACATAACATTGATAAAAATAATTAATTGCTCTAACATTTCTAATAATTATACCTAGATAATATTTAATACTTATAAAAATTATTTAGCAATAAAAGAAAATTTCTTTGATGGAAATCTAATCAAAAAAAAAACGAGTAGTCATTGTTGTAATTAATACAAAAATGAATATTTTCATACAAAATATTTGCTATATGCATGAAAGATAATCGGCAAAATTTAGTTCAATGAGTGAAAACATTTTTTTCACTTCATTTATTCATTTTTATTTAACTCATTTCACTTCATCATCATTTTTTTTTCATTCCTTTTCATCTTATTTCTTATCCAATCATTTTACCTTCAAATGACCATTTTCATTTCATTTTTCAGCATCATTTCTCTTCTTGTTTGCTATTTTCTTCATCCGTTATTATCCATCTTTTCTTTTGAGAAAATTTCATATAAAACTACAGGAACGACTTATCATTATAACAATAATAATTATTACAATTATTATTGTTTTTACCACTATTATTACTATCATCGATTATTGCCGATTATTATCACTATTATTATTACTGTTATTATTATTATTATTTATCTCATTTGTTTTTTGCAATTTAATCACATTTTACTTAAATAATTTGCTAGCAATACTAATTCTCGACACACATTTCGATTTGTTCACTTTGACTCAGTGGTTTTCAAACTTACATATTAGAACCTTCGTTTATATATATTTGCAAGTTTAGGAGTAAAGTTTTTATTTACGTTTATTTTTTCTTCCTTTTAAAATTTTATATCAATAAAAGAGGTAGAATTTTCCTCATTTTTCGTTTTTCTTTTTTTTTATTTTGTTTGCAGTTTATTAGCAATGATATAAATTTTTTGAAAAATTTTTCTATAAAATAATTTTTATTTGTAATAAATAAAAAGATTTTTTTCTTTTTGGAAAAAGAGAATGCTAACAAAATTATGAAAGAATAAATGCAATATAAATGATTAGATTAATTTAGAATTTTTTTTTGGAAATAAATTTTCATTAAGAATTTTAGAAAATTTCACCTGGAATGCAATTGGATCAGTTGAAATTGTTTGATTTGAAATTGAGAGCATCACTTTTACATCACCAATATACAGCTGATGATATTTAGGTCTTTCCTTTTCTAATACCCACTTTTTGACCATATTACTACCCCTTGTCCTCCTCCTCCTTCTCATCCTCCTTCAAACTAATATCAACAATTTGATTTTAATTTTCTAACTTTTCTAATCTCTTATTTTGGTTATATCATCATTTTGAATATTATATATATATATATAGATGACAAAATTTGACATTTTTTAAAATGTAATTCTAATATTATTGTTTTATGTTATTAAATTGATAACAATAATTTATTTAATATTATTAATTTAATAATTGCATTTCTGTTAGTATAGTAGGATAAAGAATTTTCTCAATTATGATTCCATTTCTTAACTGCATTATTTTATTGAAAAAAAAAAACTTGAAATATTTATACTTGTTATGTTATTTGTATTTATTAATGTTTCACTTTTAAATTTAATTTAGATGTTTGCAAAAATAATTATATTACTATTACTCCATATAATTGCTGTTTTTGCTGAAGAAAAGCCATTTTTGGATTTGAAGAAAGTCATTCGGGTACGAATGTTTTATCCTTGATAGGAAATTTAATTGATTAATTATTACTGTTAGAATGAAGTATTTTTAAAGTCTCTCTTAAAAGTATTTTTTTAAGAAAAAAAAAGAAAGAAAAATAAAGTAGGAATAGTTTTTCAAGAAGTAATTTTTAACATATTACATATTGATATTCTTTTTGACTATAGTTATCTCGTCTTTCATTCACTTTTTCAACTTATTTTTTTACTAATTTTTGAAAAATATATTAGCTTTGAAATTTTAGGGTGCTCTTGATGTTGTTGCAGCAGTACCAACTTCACCAACAACAAATTATGATTTTGGTAATGCATCACAATTGACTGCTCCAAATGGTATTCAAGGAATCGATCCGATTATTCGTGAAAGGCTTTCACGACTTTTCCATATTCCTCCGGATTTTGTCCATCGATTAGCTGCTCAGGCTGGCTTTATTGATTATGAGCCAACAACAGCTAAACCATTTCTCAATTATTGGTTAGAGAAAAAATTTTTTTTTTAATTTTAAATAAATTTGAATAATTATGATGTTTTATACTGCACTTATCACATGGGCATTGTCATTTGTTTACATTTCTAGGTTCAAACCTAAACCAAATGTGCCTCATGTCAACCCAGAATACAGTACATCATCTGCTTTTATTCAAGTGAATTTTATTTTTTCTAAGTTTCACGAGTATATTTTAATGGAAATTTAAATGAAAAAAAAAAAGTGCAGATTGATATTTTGGAACAATTTGATAGCTTTTGAAGTTTTAATTTGTCATTCGTGTGTTCTTGAAAAGTGATGATGCAATAACCTATCTTAAAACGGTAAATGTTTTAAGAGAAACAATTTAAAAATGTTATAAATTAAATTGACTTTTTCATTACCTGTTAAAAGTAACAATGATTGTAGGAAGATCCATCAGTTGCATCCAATTCAGCTAATAATGATTTATCAATAAATGTTCAACAAAAAGGGTAAAAATTTACCAGTGATTTGCTTAGGTCTCTTTCTCGATAAAAATAATATTGCTATGTTATGTGTGATGTCATTTGTTTACATTTCTAGGTTCAAACCTAAACCAAATGTGCCTCATGTCAATCCAGAATACAGGTATTAACGAAATATTTTAATTCTTTTGCTCGAAGTACTTCATATAACTTTAGATTATTCAACTGATTTTCGTTGTCAACTTATGAGAATAGAGAATGAAGATAAGATAAGAAGGAATAAATTAATGAAGATAAAAATTTCAAAATGATAAGGATTTCAACGATTTGTTACTAGTTTTTTGCTAATGAAATCATATTTATCACTCTTGCTATCGTAATTTTTTCCAATTCATATGCCACTAAAAGTAGATGTGTTGAGAAAAAAGAAAGTTATCGATTGTAGCTCTGTTAACACATCACAAACTCTTCCAAACTATACCATAACTGAACAACAAGCTGCTATTTTACAATCTGAACAACAAGCTGTTATTTTTCAACCTGTCATTAAAGATGGTCATTTGTAAGTTTGCTAAATTTTCATCATTTCGCAAGAATTTATCTAAAAAGTTTTACACTTTTTTCTTCCATACTAAAAATATTTCTCTTTTTTTCTAAAAAATCATTAAATTAATGCTTGTATAATTTAAAATTTTATTCAGATATTATCAACCATTCGGTGTTTTACCACAAGTTGGTCAACCAAAAATGATTATTTATGGTGGGCGATTATATATGGCTACACCATTACAAAGTGAAACACATGCTCAAGTTAGCTTATTCATATACTGTATTATCGCAGCTATCGTAAGAAAATTTTATAGTTATCTTATAGTATATACTATATTATCTCAACTATCATAACATGCTAGTTACTTTGTACTATAACTGTATTATCCCAATTATTTGTGAGAATTTTATACCATATACCCTATAACATATACCATATACCGTATTGTCTCATTTACCGTAAGAATTAGTTACCTGATATTACTGTGTTATCACAATCATAAAATTTTAGCTACCTTATTCCATATACTGTATTATTCCAACTATCATAAAATGCTAGTTACCTTATACCACACCTCAAATAGTGTGAGAATTTCAATTACCCTATACGGTATACCGTATTGCTCCAGCTTTCAGAATTTTAGTTACTTAATACCATATGCTGCATGGTCGCAACTATCGTAAGATAGTTATCGCAACATTTTATTTAATTTTATAAAAAAAATTTGCTTTTTTTTTTATTATTCCTTTTTTTTTATTATTTGATAGTTTCATTTCTAAACGAAATTAGTTTATTCATTATTATACAATAAAGGTGGCAGCAACTGGTGATATGATTGCGCAAAATTCAAGCGATATGACTGATGAAAAGGATAACGATCATAAAGTATCAGATATATCAAATGAAGAAATGCATTATCGTCGTATTTATGCGCAACATATGAAAGCTGCCGAAGATGCACAAGTTCAAGCTGATAAACTTCAAAAAGTAATAATACTTTTTGAACATATATTTTACGCATGTTTAATTTTATATATATTTAACCTAACACCATTCAAAAAACTAAAATTTCCATTCGAATTTGAATGCTACCATTTTTTTTTTTTTTTTGCTTGTTTTTTTCAAACATAGTAGTAAATATTATATTGTTACATATTCTTATTCAATATGTTATTTCATAATTTGTATCAGCAAATTCCATATTGTTTTGTAGTATTAGCTAATTTTCCCATCAATTAAGGTGTAATATTTTAATAGTACGCTGAGATGTTGGAATACAGTTCTAATTCTTATTATTCATTATTTGAGCATATCTTTTATTCTTATCAATGATGTACAACGGTGACCTATTTATTTGTAAGAATTTTCACTTTCGAAATTTTAATTCATACCTTGGGTCATTTGCTGAATTTCAAATTTTCATTAGAAAGAAGATGAAACCATTCATACAGGTCATTGTACCAGATGCTTCATCGATCGAAATAGTTGGAATTGAAAGTAAACCGAGGACTTCATCATCCTACCGTAAAGTACACAAAAAGAAACTTGAAAGTCATAACATGCTACATCAATTCAATTTGCAGAAGAAACCGGTTTCTACATTACTAATTAAATTAACTATTCATTTTTAGTTAAAACAAAAATTTTGAAATTGATGAAATTTAGTCGGATTTTAAATATTAATCGTTTTTTTTTAAAGATTTCTTATAACTGAAGCTATTAGAATAGATGATGGTGATCAAGCATAACTGTACAGTTTCAAATCTACATTTTTTTTTTTTTTTTTATATTCGCGAAATTAAATATTTTTCCAGCAAGAAGCTAATTCAAAATTGGCAAGAGAAGATCAAGCTGGAAGTAATCAAAAACATGAAATGATCAACTCTCGAATGGCGATACAAAGAATTTCTTCATTCAATCAACCTGCTGAAACTGCAACAGATTTTACCGACAAAGTAGAAATTTTTAATTCATTATCTTACCAATTACTGTTCATTTAAGTTAACGTATAACTAATTTCTCTTGCAACACTCATTTCAAAACATCACATATAATTCATTTTTATTTTTATCCAGTTATTTTAGAATTTCAAACAGTTTGATAATGCTGACAACCCAACAACTGATGCAGCAATTGAAGAGCAAACGACAATAAGTAACGAGCAGACTGATAAGCTTTTAACTGGAATACTTTCGCAAGAAAAGGTAAACTTTAACAATATTTAGTTATAGAATAAATTTCGTACCTAAACTTAATCTTTAATGTAAATATATTAATTAAAAAAATTGCATATTTTTTTTTCAAAATTATTTTGTGATAAGAAAATTTCATATACAACAAGAAAAAAAGTTATTTTTAGATTGATAAATATGAAAATAACGAATTTATGAATAAGAATCAATCGATGCAACAAATTTTGGCATTAAGACGTAGAATGGCCACTGATAGAAAAAAATTCGCGGAACGAAAACGATTGCTATCATCGATGAAGCAAAAAGTGATTAAAGACGAAGATATGAATAGAGAGGTAAATTTTTTTTGCAATTTTCACAAAATCAAGTTGAAATTTGATAATACCATAAGATAATTTTGATGTAAAAATAACTTTTAAATAATTTTGACTTTGATTATAAGAATAATTTTTATGCAAAAAATGAGCAAAATTTTTAAATAACTAATATAATATCAAAATATACCACTTTTTTTTTAATAATTTTTTGTTTAATAATTTTAATAAAAAAAAATAATTTTCAAAATTTAGCTTTTTCATATAATATTTTTTCATATAAATAATATTATTTCTCATATAAATTTTATGATAATTTCAACTCGATAATATAAAAGATAAAAAACATGCAATTGTATTTATTTAACATTCATAATCATTGTAGATATTTCGCCGTCACTGTTACAATATTCGATCATTGGCACAACAATTTGGTTTCACGAATATTAAACAATATGTGATATCGAATTGCATATTTATCGAGAATTATTATCCGGAATTTAATTGTAGAGAAGCTGAAGCATCCATTAGTAAATGTGAAAAACTATTTTGAATATCAGTTTTTGATTAATTAATTTATAATTTATATGAATTCATGATTGTAAATTGTTATAATTTATTGCATTTTTTTTTTTTTTTTGTCCTAACAACAATAAAAAAAGAAATTATTGCTAAGCATTATTATATTACTAATTAGTTGAATTTTCATTATTCTCATATTTTTTCTCCTCTATCTCTCTCCCTCTCCCTCTCTCTTTCTCTTTCTCTCTCTATTTTTATCATAAGATTGAAATATGAAAAGAAAAAAAAAAAATGATTGAAATTTCTTGAATTGAAGCAAACTCATTTTCACTCTTTTCTGCATGAATATTAAGAAAAATTTATGTATGAGTGATTTTTTTTTTTTTTTTTTTTCATCTTTTTCTTTTTTCATCTTTAAATCAAAATAAAAGATAAAATTCAATAAAAATTTCCTTTGCGTATAAAATAAATGCAACGAACGTATATTTGTGCCAAATACAATAAAATATTACAAATGAAAATGAAAGGCTATGGTGTGACAAAGTATGACGACAAATGTTAGATAAAACATCAATGCAAATAATGACAATGACATATAAAATGACAAATTTGAGAAGTTAACTGCGCCTAAAATTGATTCCAAAAATATGACATTAAGCACACCCATTCTCTTCTCTCTAAATCACAGTTTTGTTTATTTTGAGTAGAAACTTGCCTAAATAACAAAGTTGAAAGGAGAAAAAAAAAAATGGAATCATTTTTTATTATCGTTTTAATATTATCTCGTCAATAAATATATTTTTACTTTTTATTATTGGCTATAAAAAAGTGAGAAAAGAAAGTGGAAAAAAAAATTAAATTTTGTTTTGTTTGTTAATATTTGTGCTAGTTTCTTTGGATATTTGATATTAAAATTGTCGATGTTTTTATAATTATTGAAGTTTTTAATTCAGTGTTAATTTCGTCTTTCTTTTGCAAGATAATAATCTGTTTGAGAATTTTAAGATTAAAATTTAGTCCAAAATTAGTGTTGGAATGTTTTTTTTTTTTTTCTTCATTTTTCTCGTAATACAAATGATACGTCTTTTTTCAGGAATGAAAGTTCCTAGAATCTTATTAATGAAATAACATTCGTAACAATAATCATGATAACAATAGTAACAATAATGATGATTTATAATAATGATAATAAAACTATTTTACTTGCATTTTTTGTAAAAGTACAGTTATCATCAATTTTAGCAATTTTAAAAACTTTTGATTACAATGAATCATTGAAATTATAATGGCTTATATTATGGATATTTTATAACAAACTTTGTGAGAAAAAAAAAAAACAAAAAAGAAAAAATGCTTTTTTTTTTTGATACTATTGCTGTTGTTGTTGTGATTATTGAGCTGTTAATTTATGAAAAGAAAAAAAAGATCAAAATTCAATAAAATTTTGATCTTTCGTTTGTTCTTTTCCTCGTTCTTTTTTTCGTTCTTCTCAATAGAAGAAATATTTGCAAATTCAAGTTAATTATGTTAAATCAATGAAATGAAATTTTGTTGTATTATTTATTGATGAAAGTTATTATTTTTGTTGAATTTTAAATGTGAACAATTTTTCATTGTAATGGTCATTTCATTTCATTCAACATATTTCATTATATAAACTCAAAATTTCATCATTTGCTTACAAATTATTCGCACATCGCTTAACATTTATTATCGAACAAATAACTTTTCATTCTTCTCATCTTTTATCATTTTTTAAAAAAAATTTTTTCACTCTCATTTTTTTTTTGTTCCAATGGAAAAAAATTTTTTTCAAAAAATTTTTTCTTTACTAATTATTAAAAAAAAAAATTAAAGTTATCATTAAAAAAGAAAAGAGAAAAACATTTATTACATGTATTACAAAAGAAATTTGTTTCGTTTTCAAAATTGTCTCACTAATTTGTTGTGTGTATTTTAATTTTGAAACAAAATTTGTTTGAGTTAAAGAAGAAAAAAACCAACAAGTTTGATGTTTTCACTGTGACATCAGAAATGTCGCACTTTACTTTTTTTTTCCTTTCTCTTTTTCGTTTTTTTTTTTCTTTTGTTTTCGGTATTAATTTATTTTATTTCCAATAATCATTTGCTAAAATCACTGTATTGTTTCATTATGACTAATTTTAAAATTAATTTCTTGCAAAATTTTTTCACTAACATTTTTTTTCTTACATTTTTGCAAAGTATTCCGTATATTTTTACATCCATTGGATGAGTCATAAATTTTTCGAATTTATGAATTTAATTAATTCATATCGATTTGTTCCCAATAATTTTCTAGTATGGTTTTTTTTATTTCTTTTTTTTTCTTTGAAAATTCATCAGTTCTCAAAAAATTTTTTTTTATTTAAAAAAAATTATTTGGGGCAGATTATTTATTGATCATTGAGGGATAATATAATTTATTTAGATATGTATATATACACACATACAAATACCATACACGTAAATATATACAAATTGAAAATATTTGGTAGGATTCTATTTTGCTAAAACTATGCTTAATTTTTAAGTGAAATTTTTCATCAATTATATTGAATATAATCTTTGATCTTAACCATCTAATCTTTGCTCAAACTGGTGACCGTTATTTACTATTATTAAAATTTATAGAAATTTCAATGATATTTACAATCATTTGTTAAAATCACTGTATTGTTTCATCATGATTAACTTTAAAATTTATTTCTTACAAAATGAATGGTAAATTTAGTAGTGAAATTTAATTTTGAAAAAAAAAAACGAAAAAATTAGTATTAATATATATATAATCCTTTTTTTTTGGCATAAAAAACACAACGAATAATCAAATGAAATAATAACACTTATTTTTCAAGTAAAACAAAAAAAAAAAAATGAAAATGATATATTACACAATTTTTAATGTGATTAAATTATGTAGTAAATTATAATTAGATTAAAATTTAGTTTAGCAAATGAAAAAAAAAAACAAATAAGCAATGCAATTTGGAATGAAATCACTAATGTGTATTAAATAAAAAAGTCTCAAAATTGTTTTTAGATTTGAATTAACATTGTCATTAATCATGCTACGAAAGCATTCATTTTCATTTATCTTTATGTGGTCTGCAAAAATTTTTACTTTCAATTCTTTCCAAACTTTTAACGTGCTTTTTTTTAATTAAAATAATTAATTATTTGTATTTTCAATATATCTAGTTTGCAATTCAAAAAAAAAAAAAAAGAATAAACAACGATTTAAAAAAAAATAGACAAAAAGTTTAAACATATATTTCTAATCTCTTTTAAGTTTTCATTCAAATGAAAAAAAAATTTTGTTTGTCGGTTAGTTTTTTTTAATTTTTTTTTTTTTTTCAAAGAATAAATTGTAAAATAAATTGTTTTAAGTGTCTTTGAGGAATTTTTTAAAGACTGTTCTCATATACTTGAACAACATAACATGTTGTATTTAGTTTTTCATCCTTTCTTATCCTTCTTTTTTTTTTTTTCACTCAATCTTTTTCTCTCTCTCTCTTCCTTTCTTTCTTGTCGAGTTTTCTTTTTCTTTTCGAACTAAAAATTTCTCAAAAAAATTTTTACCTTTCATTATGAGGAAAGAAGAGAGAAAGAGAAAGCGAAAAAAGACGGAAAAAAGGTGAAAAAAAAAAAAAGAAAATGTTGTAAAGTGTAGTAAAATGTAGTTAGGTCTACTACAATTTGGATAAAAAATGTTAAATTTTTTCAATTTGCATTGTTTTATTATATGACTAATGAATATGTATTAAAATAAATAATTTTTTTTAACAATTTAAAAAACAAAAGAAAAAAAATCGTATCATTTCAGCAAGTATTTTTTCTCTTTCTAATTTTTTAATTTTATTAATTTATTCAAAATGTATTTTAATTGAAAGATTAAATAAATAAATAAATAATAAAGTAACTGAGTGAATAAATGAATATGAAATTAATTGGTTGTATGAAAAAGTTAACCAACAAATTATTGCATTCTTGTTTGTTGATTTTAAAATATTAATTAAATTTTATGCAATATTTGAAGAAAAAAAAAAGCATTAATTCGTATAATCAATTACCTTTTTCGGAATAACATTTGCTAAAAATTTTGCTCCGATATATATTCCTCATATTTACACATTTTATTCGTTTAATTAATACTAATTTAATTTTTTTTTTTTTTTTGCTTAAAAATCTTTTTAGTAAAAATTATTATCATTTCTTTTTTAGTATTATCATTTCTCTCATTTAATACTAAAAATTTTGTCAATTTTACTTTTGAAATTTCAAAGTTTATATTATCAATTTTCATTTAATTTATTCGTTAAAATATTTTATTCAGATATGACAAATAAATTTGAGAAAAAAAGATGTTGTAAATTGAATCAATAAAATAAACAAATATTATGATATCATATTTCGTTTCTTTTTCTTTTTCTCTTTTCTTCTCTTTTAAATTAATTGTAAAAATTTAGTTTTAAAAAGAAGAGAGAGAAGAAAAAAAACGACTATATCACCCTTTTTTGTTAATTTATCACATACACATATATATATAATTTATCATTTCCCTCTGTTATCATCACTTAAAATATATCCATCGAATTGATTAGTTTATAAGAACGATGTGAATGAGAAAGCTAGAAAGCATTAAGATTTAGAGTGATAGTAAAGTTAAGACCAAAACGATCTGACAAGTATTGATAGCAATCACTTTGATATTGCTAACTAAAGCATCAATCTGTCATACTATCATTATCACATTATCATTATTATCATCATTATCATCAATAGTAGCAGCAGAAGCAGCAGCAGCAGTAGCAGTAGCAGCAGTATCATTTAGTTTTAAGAGAGAACGAATGAGGAAGAATGAAGAAAGTTGAAAGTTTTGAAAAGGCTCAAAATAAAAAGCTTCAAACTAGACCACAAATTCCGACATCTTTACATTATATTAGATCACATACACACATACACACATACATGCATACACACATACACACATACATACATACACACATACACATTATCAAATAAATGATAACCAATTTTATCATTTTATCTTTTTACTTTTTTATGCTTTTTTTTAATTTATATTCACTTTTTTCTTTTTTTTTCTACTTTAATTTATTTCAATTTTTTTTAAAAGTATAATTTTTTTAATTTAATTTTTTTTTGTTATTTATCATGTAATTTCTTTTCTTTCCTCTGGCTTTTTTTTCATCTTTTTTTTTTGCAAAAAAATTACTTTTATTTTCATTTTAACATTATTATTTTTGTACAAAAAAACTAAATTATTTAAAAAATTTTTTTGAATCAAAAATTTGAAATAATTATTTGAAAAGAAAAACATATAAAAATTATGATTATTATATTTCAATAAATTAATTGTCTTTTAATTAAAAAATATTTTTTACTGATTTGAAAAAAAAAAAAAGATAGGAAAAAAGAAATAAAAAAAGATTGTAAACAAATACAAGTGATACTTGCTGACAAATTAGAAAAAAAAAAAGATGCCAATAAAACTTATAATAAACAACAAAAAAAAAAACCCTAACAATTTTGTTTTCATTTTGATAAATTTTGTACATTTTACAGGTAAATATTTTAAATTGTACAAAGATGGTTTTAAAATACTTAATTTAATTTTGATCATTTAGTGGTAGACTGTAAAATCGTTTCATAATTTACCCAACAGATTACATCCAATGATTTGTTTGAATTGAAGTAATGGACGAAAAGTTTTTATCCGAATAAATCATCCCACTAGTTCACATCGCACGACAATTTTATTGTCAACAATTGCTACTTCAACAAACATATAAAACTATTATTGATCATAAAAATGTTACATTAGGAAAATTTTTACAATTTAGTAAGTTGTCATAATTTTATTTAAAAATTTTTATGTTATCTTAGTTATTTATATGCTTATTGTGTGTGTGTTTTTTAATTAATTAATGAAAACAAAAGTTGAATGTTTGGTTTGTTTGTTTGTTTGTTTTTTATTTATTTTATGGTGCATTTTGCTTATTTTGTTTATCTCTCAAAAAATTAACGACAGAAATGAGAATTTCCTGAATATAATTTAAACATAGAATTAAGAATAATCAATTGA
>SSBO01000014.1:263831-285298 GCA_005281725.1 Wuchereria bancrofti | reverse complement strand
GTGAGCACATTTGGATCTCTTCCGGAACCGGAAGCTCGCCGTATTTTCCGTCAAATCACTTCTGCTATTCTTTACTGCCATAAGGTAACACTTTCATTTATTTATTATGCTCAATAATTTTTAAACATAAATTAAAATATAAATTATATACTTTTTAGCATTAAAATATTTCCCTTTTTTTTTTTTTTTAATTAAAATTTTATTAAATTATAGCATAAAGTGGCACATAGAGATCTGAAGTTGGAAAATATCTTATTGGATGCGAATAATAATGCAAAAATTGCCGACTTTGGATTGTCGAATTATTTTTCCGACAAAACACTTTTAAATACATTTTGTGGCAGTCCACTTTATGCTTCTCCTGAAATTATTAATGGTACACCGTATAGAGGCCCAGAGGTTTGCATATTTCGCTTACCTTTTTTTTTTAAATTTAAATCAAACTTTATTTATTCATGCATTTAGTTCAAACTTAATTTGTCCATTTATTCTCATTGTAAGTGTAAATTTAAAATTTCCTTAAAAATACGTTTTTTCTCTTTTCTTTTTTTTTTTTGATATTTATTTCTTTTATTTCATTAACATTATAATAATATGTATGTTTTATTTTCATTTACTAAATGAAGAAGTTTCTTATACTTTAAAAAAAAAAATTTTTTTCATAAAATTTGAAAAATAAATTGTTGGAAGATTATGAAATTTCAAAAATTCATATACGCTAATTATGATAAGTTAACAGTATAAAATTACAGGTGGATTGTTGGAGTTTAGGAATTCTTCTCTATACACTTGTTTACGGGTCAATGCCATTTGATGGTCGTGATTTCAATCGAATGGTTAGACAAATTAAACGTGGCGCATATTTTGAGCCTGATACACCATCAAGTTTGTTTACACAAATTATTCTCTTTGTTTGATATTTTCTTTTTTTTTTTTTCCTTCAATGATTTATTCTTTATAAACGAATTAGCAAATAATACTATAAACAATAATATTTATCATTAATAAAGCTTAAATTATTTTTTCATTTTTAGCTGCTTCAATGTTAATTAGAAATATGTTGCGGGTAAATCCAGAAAGGCGAGCAGATATTGATGAAATTGCTAGTCATTGGTGGCTAAATTTGGATGAAAATATGCCTGTAATTCAAGAACTTCCAGAAAATCAGGTTTTAAACCAATTAATTTTGTTATTAACAAAAATCATAAATAATACATTTTATATTTCATATAATCCTTATAATGATTGATTAAAAAAAAAAAAAAAGTATTATAAAAAATTACAAATTTAAATTTTAGATTATCGATCATACACCATTAACAGATCGGGCAGAAACGATGGTTGTGCAAGATTTAGCTGACGAAGCTGATGTATTCATGGATTTTGGACATTTAAGTCCTTCAACTAGGTTTTCTTTTCTTTTTTTTTTTTACTTTATTTAATTTAAAAAATTTTTAAAATCTGTTTATAACAATTGCATTCTAATTGTAAATTATTTTCAAATATTTTTGCAGACTTAAAATTGAGGAATTTCGAAGACGACGTAAAGAAGCTGAAGAATATATTGAAAATTCACCAATAAAACCACCAAAAGCACGACGAACAGATGGCACCGAAATGCCAGCACTTACAGCTGCAGAAAAAAGTTTACGTTATGATCCTGTATGTTTATGAAATTTTTTTTTAAATAATTTTTTTTTTTTGTTTTGTTTTAATTTTAAATTATTATTATTTTTTTTGAAATGAATTTTAGCGATTAAATAAGGAAAAAGAACGAGAACGAGTATCAATAGATGAACGGGATACATATTATGAACCATTGGAAAGACTTAAACGATTGGAATCAAGATTACAAAGCAAGGATAATCAGGCACATATTACGGATAACAAATTAACAAATATTTCTAATTCAGTAAGAATTTCTAGTAAATAATTTAATTTTTTCTTTATTCATTTTTGAATTTGAAAAAAAAAATCATTTTTTACGAAAATAATAAAATTCAAATATTTGTTTATTTTTTTTTTTCCTTTCAATATTTTGTATTATTTTTTTTTTTTTTTTTTTTTTTGTAGACTCAAGCGAATAAAGAAATTCGTCGTTTCAAGCAACCATCATTGGGAACTGTTAGCGGATGTAACAATAGCAATAGCAGAATGATAATCAAAAATGAAAGATTGAGTCCGGAACAACCTGATGATCCGGTTACTTCAAATTCTAAAATTAGGTATGAAATTAATAATGATTATCGTTATCTATTTTATCAGTTTGAAAGATTTTGAAATTTGTTGATAGCATTATTATTTTCCAATAAAATATGAAAATTATTCTTCGCTGTGCTTCTAATATTGCTGAAATTACGCGTTAAAAAATTTATGTTTGTTTGTTTGTTTATTTTTTTCTTCGTAGCAAATTTAAACAAAAAAAAAAAAATTAAACATTAGCTAATTTTGAATGTTTTGATGAATGTCTAAATTTATTTTAGATTAAATGATTACAAATGATTTTTATTTTAAATTTTAAATGAAATAATTTTTATGCTATTAAATTTTCAGTGAAATATCAACCAGTGCAAACAATGAAACTTCGAAACCTTCATTTGTTCCATTGAATTCTGAAAGTGTAATTGCAGCAGCTAAAGCATCTAGGAAATCATCAGCTGAAACATGGCGATTAGAGTTGGATTCATTAAATATGCTTATGAATCAGGTAGGTTTTTTTTTTTTTAATTTTGAAAAAAGTTGTATTAATTAAATTATAATAGAAGAAATAACTTTTAGAAAAATTTCTTCAACTATTCAAATTATCTGAGAATGCTTTGTTATTTTATTACAAAATATCATTTATATGAATTGTTATAGTTATCATATATGCTTATTTCTCAAAATAAACAATTCCAATAGATAATTATTGCATTTTTAATATTTGTCAATTTTTAATATATTTTCTTTTAATATCAATTTTTAATATAAAATTTTTAATATTGCATTTTAATATTATAATTATCTTATTTGTCGAAATAATGTAATGTAATGTAATTATGTAATTTTTATCATTTAATAGTTATGATAATTTGAGTAAATTTTATAAATTTATTAAAAATTAATTACATTTATTTTATTTTATAGGTATTAGAACAAATGGAGAAAGGACCGGTTAGTATGACATTAGTTGCTCGTATCAAAGCTCATCCATTTTATGATTCACGACCTATGGTAAAAGAATTGTTGGAGTCAATTATTGCAGCACAACCATCGTCTGTGCAAAAGCAAGCTTCGAAATTAATCCAACAACAATCTCAGGTCTTAAAATAAAAATGAAAAAAAAAAAAAAAAAAAAATTGAAAAAAATTTGAAAAAAATAAAAAAACATACAATTTTTTTTTTTTTTTTTTTTTTTTTTTTTTTTACAGTTTTAGTGTTAAGATACTAAAAAACAAGAAGGACAAAAAAAAAAAAGTGTCACATTGAAGATATGAAAAAAAAAAAAAAAAAGGTGTCCCTTTTTTTTTTAAAGTTTTACTGTTAAGATAATAAAAAACAAGAAGGAAAAAAAAAAAAAAAATTGTCACATTCATTAGATTACTAATCATTCTAAATATTTTGTATTTATTTTAATGATTTATATAATAATTAAATTCTGAAAATAAATTTTATTTAATTAAAGGAGTTAATTAAACGACAAACAGTTGGAGGAATAACAACATCAATTGGTGGTGGAATGGTAGGAATAACAGGAAGACGAAGTAGTAAAACATATGATATAGGAATAGCTACATCACCAATTAAAATGGATGAAAAACGGATAACCGGAAAATATCAAACAAATGGTATAGCACAACGTAATGGACAAATGAAAAATTTTGGTGAAAGACCATGGCATAGTGTAGAAGTAATTATTTTAAAATTATAATTAATTAAAAAAAAAAAGGAATATTTTATTAATGTTGTAATATTCATTTATATTTTCTCTTTTTTTTTTCAAGTTCTTCATTTAATTATGAATAAATTAATTATGAAAGCATTAAAATTTTTATCTAATTTCATAACACTTTTAATATATTAATTAATATTAATTAATCATTTGCAATATTAGAAGTGAAATAATGAAATGAATTTCAGTATTGGTATCGTTTCTTTTTTTTTTTTTCTCTCTCTAATTAAATTTTTATTGCAAAATTTAGTATTATATTTATATGTTTAATTATGTAATGAAATTTTAAGGTTGGTTTTGATCCGGATGAAGATGTTGAGCATAATGTAGGAACACCACAATCATTCTCTCATAATGATGAACTTACAGAAGAAAGTGTTCAGGTTTTTTATTTTCTTTTTTTTTTTTTTTTTATGTTTTATTTTTTCTATATTGATATTTGAATCATTTTATTTTGATAACAATGAAAAAAAAAAAAGAATTTTTTTTCAATAATTTTAAAATTAAATATGATGATTTTTAGCGAAATTAATTTATTAAATGTTTAGAATTGATAAGTTGAAAAATAATGATTATTTCAGGATACTTCATTTGAAGATGAAAGTGATGGAGAAATTATTCTTGATAATGATAGAAATCGATCTAATGCAAATTCACGTGATCGTGATGAAGAATTGAAGGAAAATGATGAATGCAGTGATGAAGATGATGAAGAGGTTGAAGAAAGTGATAGTGAAATTGATGAACTTGGTAAAGAAGTGGAACAGGTAATTTGATTAAATGATAACAAAGCTTATCATATTAAAATATCATAATTATCATATTGAAATATTATAAAATATGCAATTATTTCTATTAATTCTTCAATTACAGTTAACAAACTTTTTTATTTCATTTGAAATTTATATTTGAGCTGTCTGATTTGCAGTGAAAAAAAAAAAGAAAGAAAAAAGGAAAAAATTCAAAATGATTATTGATTGATTTAAATTATTTATCAAATATTTCTCAAATTATCATTTAATCTCTAATAAATAGGTGGCAAAAAGAAAAAAGCTTACTAATTAGCATATCGTATCAATATCAATCACAACTACATCTGATAATAAATAATTTTTGTATTTTACTTAAATAATATTTATTATTTGAAATATGAATTTATTTCAATTATTTCAAGATTGAAGATGAAGAAAATGGTTCATATCGTACAGCTATATCAGAGGAAAATCTTGGTGATTCAGGTGAACATAATCCACCACCAGATCCACATATGAAAAATGTTGCACCACAATTTGTTGATGCATTTGATCGTGGCTTAGCAAAACGACAAAGCAAAGGAAAATATCAGGTTTTAAAAAAATTAAATTTTTATTTTTTTAAAAAAAAGAAAGGTTAAATTTTTTTTTTTTTCTCTACAAAACACATACATTTATATATGTGTAAACTTTTTTTTTTTTTTTTTTCATTTATTTTTTTATACAAAAACAAGAAGATAATAATTGAAATATTGCTAATGTTAAATTAAGTAAATTTAACCATTAATTAAATTATTAATCATTTATAAAAAGTATTGATAATTTTGATAAGAGTTTAAAAGACTGAAAGAAACAAAAAGAAAAAAAAAGAATAACTAAGATAAAAGAAATGAGAAAATATAGATTTTTTTTTTTTTTATCATATTATTTAAATAAAAAAAAAAAAAAAATTTAAATAAAGAAAATTATTTGGATTGTAGCATAATAAAGTAGAGTTATACGGTCGTGGTGTATCAACGGAATGTGAAAGTCCAACTTTACCACATCGACGTATCGGTGGACCCCAACCAACTATCGAACGTTCCTTATTCCTCTTTGATAAGGCATTTTTTTTGTTTCCATTCTTTTATCCTTTTTTTTTTCTTTTTTTTTTTTAAGTTTTTCTTATTTTATTAATCAATTCATATATTTTTTTTTAATTAAATTTTGAATATATTAAATATTAGGAAATTGCTAGATATTTTAAATATTCTAAAAAAAAGTACGCAAATATTCTATATATATATATATATATTTTTTTTTTTTCTTAAATAATATTAAAATTTAAAATCCTCTCTCTCTCTCTCATTATGTGTTTGTTTTTTTTTTCCTTTTTATTTTTAAGTTGTCTTTATAATTTTAATTCAATTATATTAATTTTTTCATTCATTATTTTAAAAATGAATGATATTAATAAGTAATATATTTCATTTATTGAATTTTTCGAAAAAGAAAAAAAAAAAGGAAATAATAGAGAATAAAAATAATTGTATTTTATAGGCAAAGAAATATATTATGACATATCCAAAACCGATTGATGATAGCGGTGATGATATTCCGGGTAGGCTTGGTAAAAAAATTGTCAAAAATTGGCTACGAACACAGGATCCAGATGTTATGGTTACAAGCACTGAAAAATCAGCTGAAATTGCAAGGTAAAATAAACTAATTAATACTTAATTTATTGATTTACCACTTTTTTCCTCCCTTTCCTTTTTTTGTTTGTTTTTAAAATTTTATTTTAATAATAAAAGTTTATGAATAATATACTAATAACAGTAATAATAATAATGGCAGTAATAATAATGATAAATGATAATAATGTTGATAAATTTGCAGTAGAGTTTGTTCGGTACCACCACGTTCACCACCAAATGTAATTAAATTGGATAATGAAATTTCTGAATCAGAAAGTGATGAAGATGAGGAAGATGACGAGGATGAAAATGAGGAAAGTGATGAAGAGAAAAGTAGTGAAGAAAGTGAGACAAATAAAGTAATATCAAATAAACAATCAGGTATATATGAATATCATTTTATAAAAAAAAAAAAAAAGAAAAATCTTGATTTAAAATTTTGCAAGATAATTTCAAATGTTAAAATTTATAATTTCTTTATATTTAGTAGCATTTATTATTTGCTACAATTTTTTATAATTTGAACTATTGCTAAACATTATTATTTCTATTTGTATAGTTGAAATTGAAAAACGAAAATCACAAACAATCGATTTGGAAGCAAATATTGTAACAAACGATAGAAAATATCAGGTATTATTCAAACATTTAAACATTAAAACAACAGTAGTGAAAAAAAAAATTTTTTTTCAAGAAATAATTATTACAAGGAAAAAAAAATGAAATTCCACTGATTTAAGGATACAAAAAAAAAAAAAAAATCAAATTAGAAAAAAAAAGCTTTAAATTGAAATGTAACATGAAAATAATTTTATGAAATTACAAAATTTTCTAACTGATCAATTTTGGTACTTTTTGTTTTTAATGGAAAAAAAATTTTATTTTTTTTATTTTTAAAATGATTATTAAAATGAAATTGAAAGTTAAGGAAGAATATATTAAAAAGGATGTACTATCGACGACAAAAAAAACAAGTAAACCAATTAAATTAGGGTTTGTTTCTCTTGTTTATCTTTTGAAAAGATTTCTTTTTTTTTTCTTTTTTGTTTTATTTAATTTCTTATTGTTATTGTTTAACCAAATTGAGCATGCCCTTCAACAAATTCATTCATTTCAATTATTGCTTAATTTTTAATACACAAAATATTTTTGCTACTTACATGCTTATTACAGCTTTTCAAATGAAATTTATTAATTTTCCTTTTTATTTTTTTTTTGTTTGTTTCTGTTTTCTTTTTTTTTTTTTTTTTTTTGTTAATGTTTTTTTTACAATGTTCAATAATGTAACTGTTCAATTGCTTATAGCAATGATAAAGATTGATAAGCAACAGATGAAAAAAATACACATATATTTTTAATTCTAATTGTTTTCGGTCAATTTTTTTTTTTTTTTTTTAATTTTTGATTTTTATGCTAACTTTTAGTAATCGATTATTAGCAATACCATCATCAAATGATGGAGCTATCTCATTTTTACAACGTCATAATTGGGATCGTCGACGACGAAATCGTACCATTGATGTTTCGGAAAATGTTTTAAAAAGGTGAGATTAGCTTAACATAATGCTTTTTCTTTTAATTTTTTTTTTTCCTTTAACAAAAGTTTGTAGTTTTTTTTTTTTTTTTCAAAATGTTTAATAATTGTTACTTTTGAAATATTAAATTTTACAGTGTGTTAGAGTTGCTAATTAATCAAATTAACGATTTGATTAAATTTGGATGAGAAATAATAGAAAATGTGCTTTCAAAAAAGTGCATTTACACGCTCAACTTCTGTAATATATGTTTTTACACATTTCAAAAATTTTTTTTCAACATATTAAGTTGAAATTAAACATCGAGAAAAAAAAAAGCAAGGTTTTAAATTAAATGTTGGTAGTGAATTTTTTTTTTTTAGCAAATAAAAAAATTGAAGAAGTTAACATTAAAATAATTGTGAATGTAGTTTTTGAAATTACATTCTTTCTGTAATTTTAGTTAATTTAATTGCAGTGAATTTAGGATGAATCTTAATTTGAAATTATCATTGAATAACTATTTTCCAGGATTAAAATTTCACTTTTTTTTTGAAGCATAACTTGATGATTTATGTAATGAAAATTTTAAAATATTTAATTTCTGGTATGTTTAGACTAAGATGAAATTGATAGTTTTTTTTTTAAACAAATATTTTTTCCAATTTTTTTAATTATTTGAAATTGTTTTAGCATTGCTGATCATCGTGACAAAATGACGCCTAGCCGATTAACTGCTGGTAAATTTAATTTAAGCAAAACTAAAAAATGATAATAAAATATTTCTTTTTGAAAAAAAAAATTAATTTTAATTATTTGTAATTATTATTAATTATATGCTTATTTATTGGTGCAATTTTTATGGTTGTAGAAGATAAAAGTGTAAAATCAAATTTTTGATTCTTTTTTTTAATTTTACTAAATATTGAAATTAAAATTTTTTGCAGGTCATACAGTGACTGCAACAAATGATCCCGTTGGATCATCATGGACTCGTACATCAGGTATATTCATTTGATCTGATTTATCTGATCTGATCATTTGATCTGTAATTGTTAATCGTACTTTATTATCCAATTGATCTATATCTAACTGATCCTTTTTATGCTTATAATGCAAAAAAAAAAGAAAATTTTTTTTCAAACGAATTAAATGGCGAAAATTTTGACCAATGGCATATTAGCCAAAATGAATTTAAAAAAAATATAAGTGTAGCAAAAATTTTTTGCTAGAATATTCTTTCTATTTAATGAATGTCTAATTTTAAGAGAAATAAAGTTTCTTTAATGGATGCCTAATTTCAGGTTAAAATTTCTATTAAAATAAATATTTCAGGATATCCAAATTCAACTATTTATGGACAAAGTACACGTTATAATAATGATGAGAATTTTAAAAAGACAACAGAAAGGGATACAACTTCACCGATATCAGTCAATATTTTTATACTTTACTTTATACTTTTCATTTTTATAATTTACTTTATTATTATTCTATTCAATCATTTTGAAAATAATATAAATAATATTTTTTTTTTTTTTGCAAATAATAAAAAAAATATTTTTTTGATTAATTAATTTATTTTTTTTTAGGGATTAAATCATAATTTGTATGTTGCACGAGATGATAAACGAAAGTCAAAATCAGCGCATGATCTTTCACCTGATCGACCTGATTTGTAAATTTATTCATCATACACTCTTTAATATTATATAAATATTTCATTAAATTTAAAAAAAAAAAAGATTATTTTTTATTGGATCAGATTATTTTATTAGAATTGAAAATCTATATGGATGAAATAATGCGAAATCTATCATTTTTATTTATTGAACTAAAAAAAAGAAAAAATTTTTTTTTTTTTTTTTTACTTTTATTTGTTAAATTTTATTTTAAAAGTTAAAAAAATTTTCAGACATGCTGGAATTACTACTAATGTAAGCAAGCTTGCTACACCTGGTTCATCTAATTTTAATCATAATGAGGTTTTGCATTTTTCTTATTTCTTTTAATCATAAATATTGTTTTTATGAAAATGATGAATTCTTGCGATATGATATGATATGATTACATGATATCTGATATAATGATATGATATGATATATCAATGAAATATTTTCATATAATTTTTTATTTTCAGTCATCAATACCTCAATCATGGGCGTTAGAGCCAAGAAGATTTTATGTGTATCAGACAAGAGCTGAACGTGAAGCTGAAAAAAATACAGCTATTAGGTAATAATTTTATTTACATTTCTATAATTTTTAATTTTTTATCAGTGAACTAATTTTTTATCAGTGAAATTTTGAGCTAAAATTAACTTTTTAGTGATATTTTGAATAATACAATTATCATTTTATTAGTGTTAAATGATTTAATGCTAAAATTAGCTTGACTTTTTTTAAATAATATTCATTTATTGCTTATTTTCTGTATCATTTAGATTATTTCATAATTAAGTTAGCAATTTATCATTGATAAGTATAATTTAATTAACATAATAAATTATATAATTGGGTAAAAAAAAAAACAAAAATTTCTTTTTTCTTAGTAATTTACATCCTTCATCAACGTATCGTATGACGGGTTCTTCATGGTACAATGGTACATCAACAGGTAATTATCCAATTTCTTCATATACGACAGATTATAAATCTCGATATGATGAAAATTATTTGTATCGACGAAATAACACCTATGATACTGATAATGGAAGTAAGCTATTTTAATTGTATTTTTAAAAAAAAAAAAAAAAAAAAAAACTTTTAAAAAACTCTTAAAATATTTTAATGTATCAGTAAACAAACAAAGAAATTTTTTCACTTCTTTTTTTTCTTTTCTTTTTTTTTTGAAACCTATTTTTAAAAAAAAAAAAAAAATTTATAATTTTCTTTTATTTTTTACAGCTTCACATAATACTGAAATAATGCCTAGTATTCAAAATCAAACAAATCATGAATCATCAAATGGTTATTTTCTCAGTTTATTCTTTTTATCATTTTTATGATTTTAAATAAAAGAAAATAAAACACTTTTCATGCTTTCTTTAATTTTTTGAATTAAAAAAAATTGGGGAATTTTTTATTATGCTATTTTTTCTTTTATTTTTTTAAAAAAAAAAAAAAGCGATTAAATTTCATATTAATAATAGAAATAATAACTAGATTTTAACACTTATAATGAATTAATTTAAATGCTTTTATTAATGCTTAAATTTATCCGTTGAAAAATTATCCTTTCTTGATATAATTTATTGCTTCAATTTAAATTTAAATTTTATTCAATGAAATATTTTATATGATGTTATAGTTGGTTCACATCGTTATCGACCAGTAGTAACACGACATATTGCGTCAGTTCTTGGTGATTCAACACGTCGCATATATGGTCGTTCAAATAGTATGGAAAGAGGTGCATTACGTCAAGATGATCTTGATTATTTTGGTTTGTTTTATTAATTTTCTTTTTTTTTTTTTTTTGAAAAAAAAAAATTTTTTAATAAAAAAGATTAGTTATATGAAGTTAATAATTAAAATTTTTTTTTTCTTTAAATAATTGAAATTAATATAATTTTATTTTATCGTTTTCTTTTTTACCACTTATTTTATTTAACAAATTCTTAATTATGAAAAAATAAACAAATTTGTTGTTACATTTTTTTTTTTTTTTATAGGTTTTCGAAATTTCATGACAACACCATCTGAATTAAATAGTGGTGATAAAGGTGAATATAGTTATGTTAATTTTCACGATACATCATCTATTCGAGGATCAACACCGCATGAACCAGATCATAATAAATTACCAACGCGTGGTATTTTAAAAAATAAACAGGTAAATTTCATTTAACTTTTTTTTTTTTTGTTTTGATTTAATATCATAATATTTTAAAGCTATTTTAAATTACAAATTATGTTATATTACATGTGATAGCAAAATTTGTATGACTTTTTTTTTTTGCAAAAAAAAAAAGTAAATAAAATAAATGATGAAAAAATTTTTGAAAAAAAAAAAAAAATTACAATAATAATTATGAAAAATCAATTAGATACGTCAGATTAGTTTGTTAAAATGAAACCTTCAGTATATCAGTGGTAGCGAAGCTAAAAGTACGACAAGATTCAGAGTTTCCTTTATCAATGATCGACGAGCAGATTATTTCTAGCATAAGCAATTAGCTATTGTCATTTGTAGAAAATCATCCTATAATCTTATCATTATACTACTGTTTTTTTTTTTTTTTATCATGCTTTATCTGTTATTTTGTATAAATTAGAATTTGATGATAAAGTAACATTTATGAGAATCTTTTTTCATTTTCAAAATATTTAATTTATCTAAATATTTAGACATTTAAATTCAAATCATTTAACTTATCTTTTCGTTGTCTTAGTTTAATTAGTAGTTGGATTGATGATGATAAATTGTATTAATTTGTATAATTGTGTTTCAAATTATATATAATTCAGCATAAAAGCATAATTAAATAATAAATAATGCTATAACTGTCCTATTATTCTGTATATGCTTCTTAAATAAATAAATAAAGAAATAAATAAATAAACATAAATATATTAATGCAAATTTTTAAATGAAATAAACAAATTTTAT
Source organism: Wuchereria bancrofti (assembly GCA_005281725.1). Lineage (NCBI taxonomy): Eukaryota > Metazoa > Nematoda > Chromadorea > Rhabditida > Onchocercidae > Wuchereria > Wuchereria bancrofti. The sequence continues at coordinate 272,813 of SSBO01000014.1, read as the reverse complement.
ATTATGTTAAAATTTTCTAGAATACGGAAAATGATAGCCGTACATCAGCCGAAATATCATCTACAGGAAGCAGTCAAGGAATAGTTAGTGGAAAAGATCAAACATCTACAAATTCTGGTATATTACTTACTTTTTGTTTATGAAATTATATTTGATCATTGTATTTATTTGTTTTGTAAAAAATTTTATTTAAATAAATTATTTAAGTTTTTTTAAACGATATTTTAAATGTTTTCTATAGTGCTTATTTGTTTTTAACAAGTAAATTATGATTAAATAAGGTTAGAATGTAAATTAACGAATTGATATTTGAATTATATTTTTGATATATTTTTCTTTTGAGTAGCTTCGAAGTTTTAAAAAAAGTTTATGACAAATAAAGTTCTCTTAAAACGTCATTTATTAACAGTAAAAAAAAAGCAAACAAATATTTCATAGTTAATAAATAGATGCTTTAAATGTTTAAATTATTTTGCTACAACAAAGAAAAAAAAAGAGAGAAATGAATATTATCAATGATATCACTAATTATGCATCGATTGTTAAAAATATTTGTTACGAAAGTATATTTTATAATAATTTGTTATAATTTCGCTTTAAATTTTATTTCAAATTATATTTTACAATTATTTTTTTCCAATTAAATTAAAAAAAAAAAATATTTTAGGTAAAGTTTCAAAGGATGAACAATCAAAAGCAGCTAAGAAACGTTCACTTTTTTTGGCACTTGGACGACGACGAACAACAGAAATGCGCCTTGGTCCAGATGGTAAAATTACAGTTGCAGGGTTAGTCATACATATTTATATTTTAAAAACATAATTGAAATTTAAACTAGATGATAAAATTATAGTTGATGAATTTAGTAGTAAATATTTGTTACATTTAAATATGATCAAAAATTTTATTTTTTTTTTTTATTGTTTGCTTTTTTAAATTAATAAATGACATTTTAGATTGGAAACAGATTTTAAGAGACCATCATCACCCATTGATAAGATTAAATCACTTTTTCGAAAAAGTAAGGAAAGTGTAATTCCATCACCTTCTCAACATGCACATCTTGATTATGCTAATTTTCCATCAACAACTTCAGCAAGGTATAAACAAATAAAACAATTAATTTAGTTGAAATTTTTTAATCAATCATTTTCATTTTTTTTTTGTGTGTAAAAATTTAAAAAATTAAATTATAATTTTATTATGCAAAAATTATTTTAGGTATGGTTTTACGGATAAAGTTTATGGTGTATATCCATCATCTCATCTTGCATCTACACTTATTACACGTGATCCATTTTCATCACAATATAGGAAATATACGGGTAAAAAATAAAAAAAAAATTTCATTTTAAATTTTATAAAAATGAACCAAATTTTCATTTTCAAATTAAACATTTCAATTTGAAAATTTAATTTTAATGCTAATTATTTTATATTATTGATTATATTTTATTTCAGCTGCTTTAACAACACCTGGATCAACTGGTAGCAATTATAATCGATATAATTATACGACTGGTACAAATGATCGAATGTTACGTCATTGGCATGATGATCCTCACATATACTAAAAAATTTAATTATGTATTAAAATTTTTATCATTTATCACCTCTACTTTTATAGCCATGACAAAAGTAAATATTTCTCTTTTTTCCCTTGCTCTTCCAAGAATTGTTGATCATCTTTTTTTTTTCATTAAAAAAAAAGCTGAAAATTCAATTATCATAATTTCTAATAATTTTTGCAATTTTTATTTATAAATTTTTACAAAAGTTAAAAATTTTTTCTTCGTTGGATTTTTTTTTTCTTTTTTTTTGCAATTTGTTTGTAAGAAAATTTTTCTTTCCTTTTTTTTCTTCTTCCACCATCAAAAAGATTAATAAAATTCCTTAAAACATTTGAATTTATTCCAATTGACCTTTTAAAAATTTCACCATTTTGTCTCATTCTTTTTCTTTCCTTTTCTTTTCCTTTTTTTTTTCTTAATATTCTGTGATATGATACTGAATAAATTGTATCATTATAGTGCCCAATTAAAAAAAAAAATTTTTTTTTTTTTTAACTTATTCAGTGATTTTTTTTAATAATTTGGATGTAAATCCATTTTTTTTTTTGCTGATATTAAATTAATAAAGCTGAATTATGCATTTATATAAATGATAACAACAAATTCACCTGTAAATTACACCTAATACACCTTTTTTTTTCTTGCTAAATTTTTGTTTACATAACAATGGAAAATATTTTTGATTACTGTTTACTTCAATTATTATCATTAAAATATGCAAATGAATTATAATGAAATTGTAGTAGAATGTTTCTTCTAATAGGAGAATATTAAATAGAAGTTGAAAATTACTGAGTGTATTTTACAATCATTAAAATAATCTGTTAGTAAAGAAAGTTTAAATTTAAGTTTAAACTAATCATCTCTCGTGTTTTTTTTTCCTGATTCAACATTATCTGTTAAATTTATTAGTTTCAGTATTTTCCCAATTATCTTTTTAAAATTTTCATAATTCAAACTAGCAAATAATGGCAGACCGATATATATACAATTTTTTTAATATTCAAAAATATTTTACATAGTTTTGGGATACCAAAAAAAAAAAAAAAAATTGCAATAACGAAAAGAAAGTACCTACCTGAGTAAATGATTTACTTTTTTAGGAAAAATGAATGACAAACATGCGACAATAAATTGGCATTAAAAAAATCGGAAAAAAGTTTATAATACAATACCGATAATTAATCTTTAAAAATTTAAAAAAACTATGGCAAATGAAAAAGTGTTAAAAATTTGTAAAGTGTTAAAATTAATTAATATCAACCAAATTATGAACTTAAGGTTAACCTATTGTCAACAATGAATTTTTGATGCTTATTCAAATTATAGTTGAAAATATTGTTCTTTTCGTCTCTTTCTTTAAACGGAAACTGTTACCGCTGAAATTTGACAAATTTTAATAAAATAGTTAGTCACTCATAATAATTTCTATATTAAAATAATGAAAAGTAGGAAAGAGCATAAAAAGAAAAAGGGAAATAGTAAATAAACAATATAATCGCAGTAATTAATTCTGGAAATAAATTGTAGAAAAATCAAAAATATGGAAAAGATATGAAAAGAAAAATGAGAAATTTCATAATGAATGAACCAAAATTAAAACTTAGTATATAATTTTAAATATTAATTTTGATTTAATTACTTTTACACAGTCCGTTTATATGTCATCTTAGTAAAATTATTAAAATTGTACTCATCTATTTATTTATGCTTGCAAATTTTTTTGCATCATTTGTTGAAGCATCTAAATTTAATTGATTGCAAATTTTTTATTTTTCATTTTTACCGTCAATAAACTTCAGTTAGTGAAGCGTAAACAATTTTAAGCATTCAATAGTATAATAACTTTAAATAAAACTTAATTTCATGATGTATGAAATGAATCATATTAGCGAATTTTATTCACTTTGTGCATTTAGCACTATTGAAATCCGAAATATTTTAGAAATTTGAAATCAGACCAATTCATAATTTGAGATTAAATTTTTATTTTCTCCCTGCTATATTATATGTTTAGCAATTTAATTCATTTTTGATGAATAAATTAATGCAATTTTTTAAATCAAAACGTAAATGTTTGTTAATTCTGATTTGCAGAACCATAATTCTTTAAAAATTTTCATCAGACGCTGCATTAAAATAAAGTAAATGAAAAGATTGCAATAAGTGATATAAGAAAAATTAGAACACAAAACACAAAATTAATTTTTAACTGAATGTTGAAACGTATTTGAAATCAGATAAAATATATTAATTAATGATGTATTAATTATTATTAATTAAAATTTCTACTTCATCAACCATAAATTGTCATATCTGTGTACTTGTTTACACCCACCATTGCATATATTCAATTTATTTACTCAAAATTTCATTTGAAAATTCTTTCATCAAATTTTTATTGTTACTTTGGATTGCTGGTTTTTTCATTTAAGATGAAATATTAATATTTTGTTAATTTGAAAATGTTTACCAAAATGCATAGCTAATATTGCTTAGCTATTAATTATACCAATGATATTAATCTTTGTTTGCTATTTTATTTAATAATTGTAATTAATTTTTGAGAAAAGAAACGAAAACCCTAACAAATTTATGAAATAATAAATAACAATAATAATAAACAATAAACAATAATAATACTAATAATAATTTGTAATAATAAGAAGAAAAAACAGTATGTGTAATTATTGTCATCATTCCTGTTAACCCATTATTAGCTTATTGCTTATTTACATAATAATTTTTAGTTTTTATAAATTGTATTTTATTTGTGCTTAACTGAAATTTAATTTATTTATCATTGTACTGTATCAAATCATAGAGTAACCGTTACCGTATGCCTTTTAATGATTGAACTATGTGGAATAATTTAATTGTTGAAAATGTATTACTGTAACATACAGTTGTTTAAAATTATTTTATTTGATTTCAACTACAAAAAAAGAAGAAAAAATTATTTAATAAACTTCAAATTATTATAAGGCAATGATATCATGAACACATTAATACAAATGATAATAAAATTATTCATTTAACTCACTGTTTGTTCTTCGGCTGATGAAAGACTTGTAAGATAGTAACTCCAGTAACTATAAATGAGAGAAAAATAAAATAATTAATACTATTCAAATATTTCATTAAGAAAAGAAAAAAAAAGAAAAGATTTTTTTTAATTATTTAAATTCATAAAATTATTCATTTGTTGCTTAAAATTTAAGAAAAGCAAAATCTATTCTTTTAAATTTTTGTTATTCAATAAATTTGTTTGACAGTTTTCTGAACAATTTTTCATTTTATAAATTCTTTTTTTCTAATTACTTACTTTGCTCCTTTTGCTGGCTAATGTAAATTAAAAGAATTACAAAATTTTCTTAATTTAAAATTAAGTAATTTTTTTTCTGATGGATCAATAATGAATTGTTTGAAATATTTTGCTGTAGTTATACTTAATGGAAGATATAAGCTACTAATAAATCGATAACATTATCATCATTATACTGTTTGAAAAGATCAATGCCTGATCTATAATTTTGATGAATTCATTCATAACAAACGGATCAACACAACACAAATGATCGGAACAATTTTTTAATGTTAGTAAAATAAATGAATAAAATTAAATAAATGAATTTACCCGATGTTAAATACGAAATATGCAGTAGGAAACAATATTGCACTGAAAAAAAAAAAAAACGAGAATTTGTATTAGAATTAAATTTTAATAGAATAAAAAGAAACGACAAAAAATGACGAGAGGAAAAGAGAGGTAAAAAAAAAAGTTACCTGTATTTATCAACAACTTCAGGTTCTAATGAATGAAACATTCTTCGCAATCTCCTAAATCGATACCAAGATTTCCTGGAAATGATCATTTTATCTTATTCAAATTCCCTACATACCAAACTTTGACATCATATTTACAAATCTTATGGTTCATTTTGTTCTTCTATTCTTATGGTCATTCTAATGGCCATTTTTTAAGCGACAAATAAGGATGACCACTAGGATAACAATAGAAAAAATCACAAAAAAAAAAAAGAAAAATTTTCATAATAACACAATTTTTTTTTTTTGCAATATTAGGGAAAAAAAAAGAAAACAAAGAAAATGCAAAATAAACTAATAATTAAAACTTTCAAATGTTGTATTATCCAAAGAAAAGAAAAACTTTTTTCTCATTTTTCNAAAAAAAAAAAAGAAAAATTTTCATAATAACACAATTTTTTTTTTTTGCAATATTAGGGAAAAAAAAAGAAAACAAAGAAAATGCAAAATAAACTAATAATTAAAACTTTCAAATGTTGTATTATCCAAAGAAAAGAAAAACTTTTTTCTCATTTTTCAATTTTTCTGAAATAAATAGAAAAACTAATTTTCTACTTTTGCTCATTTATTTTTCTCTCTATAAATCATTTTAGAAATTTTTCTTTCAACTAAATAAAAATCTAATTGGTTGAGCAAAAATCTTACTTATTTGATAATTTCTTTTGCACAGGTGATATTGCAACATTGGATGGATTAGTTGTTAAATGTGAATTGATCGGTAATGCTCGCCTTATTAGCTATAAATAAATAAATAAAATTAATACAATTAAATTAATTTCATCTGAAATTTCAAATATCTTTCTAATTACATATTAAATTGAAATTAATAAAATGTAAATGTGATAAATCACTTCATTATCATCCATGAATGAAGCTGTAGATCGTTGATCAACCCAATACTGTAAAGAAAAAAATAAGTTAAATATTGATTGCATTTAATAAAATATAAATTTTTGTACAAAAAAAAAAAAATCGTTTTTCTTGTTTTTTTTTTGTTCTTTTTTTTTCTAAAATTAATTAGTAAACTAATACTAATAAAGTATGTTAATTTATAATTAACTAACTTGACGTAAACCTATCCTAGGACTAGGCATTTCATTCCATGTTAAATCATTAGAAATAACACTTCGTTTTTTCAATTGTTTTGGTGCTGCTTCATTTCGTGACATAAAACCAATCACTGCTAATTCTAGCAATGATAAAAAGATAAACATCATACCACTGAAAATTAATTAAAATTTAAATTCATTATTTCAAATATAAAATTTTGCTCTTCTTTACAATTAAAAATTTTTCTAAGCAAAAAAAAAAAAGAAAAGGGAGAAAAACCTTAGCATCCAAACATCAATTGCTTTAACATATGAAACTCGAGGCAAATTTCGGATGATATTACCAAATTGAAATGTCATAGCTAATAATGAATTCACTCCTAACATTGTACGTGCTGGAATTGCTCTAAAAAAAAAATAATCTTTTTTTTTTTTTTAATTATTTGGAAAATTAAATCTGTAACATTTTTCGGAATACATCAAAAAAATAAATAATATAATGATGAACAAAAAAAAAAAAAAAAAAATATTCTTACCATTAATTTTGTGTTAAAAAAAAATGAAATCTTAATGTCAACTGTATTGACATTAAATAAATACAAAGAAATATACTAAAAGATATACATGAACCTCGATCCAAGATAAAATGAAATCCATGAAATGAAAATGGTGACATAAGTTGGAATGTATCCTTGAAGGATATACCAACCATATCGTCTTTTGAAGACAAATGCAACAGTTAATTCATCCCACCAACCTGCCGGATACATCTGTAATATTTTTGTTTACAAATTTTATACAATTCTTAAAAAATTCTTTAAAAAAATTGACTTTGATTTTTTTTTTTTACAAAAATTTTTGTGATAATTTTAGCAGAATTTGTACAAAAAAAAAAAATCAATCTTTTTTTGTCAATGTAATTATCATAATATTATATTTATGATTTGAAATAATATTTTATATCATAAATGAATGATACCTGTTCCACTGCAATAACACTAAAATTTGTTAATTTGAAATCGGGTAGTTCAATTTTTTTGAGCAGCATTACCGGATAAGGCTGATTCCAGGACATACGTACTTCACCAGTATTATAGTTAAATCTAAAATATTTTTTTTTCAAAAAGAAAAAAAAATAATGTATATAAAAGTATATTATCATGATATCATTTTCATGATTTAAAATAATATTTTATATCATAAATGAATGATATGAGTTATGAATTATGAATTTTTCAAATATGAATAAATTTTTCCTTTTTCCTTTTTTTTTTTTCTTTTTTGAAGTATTATTTAAAAACTTTATAAACCGATAAATATATCTTTTTGTTGAAATATTTTGACTAATTTTAATTTATTGTAAAAAGAGAAAAAAAAGGAAAAATTGAAATAATTTTTGAGTAATACGATTCAAAAGTAAGAATGCATTTTTGTTGATCAAATGGGAATCGTTTTAAATTCATATCACATGGGCCAGTTAATTTCATTCGATAATTGGTCCATAATGTACCATTAGCAAAAACCATTAGAAAAACATTTCTAAATAAATAAAATTATATTACAAATTAAATAGTTTTAAGAATAAAATTCAAAAAAATGTAGCAGTTTTTTTTTTTTTTTTTTTTTTTAAATTAACAAACCATTTGCATTATTCTAAATTTTATTTAAACAATAAATCAAACAATCATTGTTATTTCAAAATTTAATCTTAAAATGTCAAAAATTGCACTCATCAAAAATTAAAAAAAAAAAACAATATTTTCTAAGAAAAAAAAACATGGAAATAAAAGAAAACTTTTAACAAAATAAATAATTATAATGTGAATTATCAATTAACCTGAATGGTGACTCATGTATTGCAGCATTTTTTGAATTAATAAAGCATGTATTTGGAATCCAAAGTTTTTGCAATACTTTTTCATCAAATGAAATGTTTGGTTTACATGGTTCCATAAAATCAAATATAAGTGCTGGATCTTCCCAAAATTCGTTTATATATAAATCTATAAAAGTAATTAAATATTACTTTTTTTTGTGATCCTCTTTTTTTTCCTTCATGCTAATAAAAATAATTAATAATTGATTTTAAAAAATAAAAAATAAAAATTAACGTATTTTTTAAATTTTATTTATCTCATACTTGCATAAAGTAAAATGAAAAAAAAAAAAAAAAAAAAAAAAAAAAAAGAAAAAGAGAAACTAGAATAATACCAATTTCGAAATCCTGAGTTAATTCCGAAACAGCTGTAACTTCTTGCACCCACATATCAACACGAACATAAACCGGATGCGCTGGTAGATAATGCTTATTATATGTTTCCTAAATTTTTTATTATCATAATAAATGATAAAAGTTAAAAAAGAGAAAAAAAGAAGAGTGAAAGTGAAAATAAAATAAAATTCTTCTTCAAAACTTTAATAATAATATAATTTATATCATTTTTACAAATATAATTGACAAATATAAATTTGTTATATTAGTCTTTAATTAATTAAACTGTTAATTAAATGAATTATTTATATGTAACACTGAA
>SSBO01000014.1:238669-263823 GCA_005281725.1 Wuchereria bancrofti | reverse complement strand
AAAGTGAAAATAAAATAAAATTCTTCTTCAAAACTTTAATAATAATATAATTTATATCATTTTTACAAATATAATTGACAAATATAAATTTGTTATATTAGTCTTTAATTAATTAAACTGTTAATTAAATGAATTATTTATATGTAACACTGAAATTTTTTTTTGTTGTTAAAAAATTGAACCTTTAAAAGATTATCAATAATTTTTGTATCATCAGCGCATCGTCCATTGGTACCATATGAACTTAAAAGTTCCGTAAGAAATGATACCATTACCCATCCATGATGACTCATCTTTAAAAAAAACAAACAAACAAACATCAATAAAATATGAATGAGTTAAAAATTTCATTTGTTGATAGAAATAGGAATGAAAAATTAACCAATTAAATTAGCACTAAAAATTTTTAATCATTATGTGTAAATAATACGAATAGTTTATATGTAAAGAGTAAAGTGAATTTAACTATATTTTATTTGTTAACTTTAATTTTGTGTTTCAAAAAAAAAAAAAATGAAGCAATATTTTTGAAGGGAAAATAATTTGAAATTTTAAAATTTATAGCATTGTTTGTTAGAATTAAGCGCATAACTTAAAAAAAAAACATTAAGATAATCAAATTATTATATTTCATAATAATAATAATAATAATTTATAAATTTGCTTTTACTTATACAATTGGATAATTCATTTGTTCAACAATTTTCGATGCTTTGATAATATTTTTTATCATATCGATAATTAAAATTAAAAAATTATCAAATAAACAAACCTTTATAGCATTGATAGGCACGTCATGTATTAGTAATTTCAATAATATATACTGCAATAATTGTCTTCATTCAATTAGCCATTATTGTCATCATTTTTTTTGCATTCAAAAAATAAACAAAAAAAGGGAAAAAAGAAAATTAAAAAAAAAGTAAAGTGAAATAATTAATAAGCAAGATAGACAATTAAGTTACGAAATGCAAAGAAACAATTTCTAAAGAAGAAAATTATTGAAAGTTTGAAAAAAAAAATTATTATTAGTATTTCAAGTTTTTTTTTGGCAAAAAAAATCATGATAAATGTAAGTTTGTAATTTGCTTTTGAAGTATTAATTCCCGAAACATTTCTGATATACCGTTTAAAAATTTTGGTTTAATTTTTAATATAATTAAAAAGGTATGGAATGATAAAGGGAGTGTTAAAAGGTGTGATTAAATTGTAAAGTATATTCGAAATGTAAAATAATCTTTTGTCTAATAACTTTGAATTTCAATTACATTAAACATTATTTTCTTGTCATATTTCATCATTATAAAATTCGTTATTATATTAATTTATCGTAATGAAAAAAAAAGAGTACAAAAATAATTATAACAATTATTGATTATATTTTGCAAAAATCACAATCTTTTTTTTTTCTTCCAACTCATCACTTTCGTCTTTTTTTTTTTAAAATTATTGAAATTTGAACTAACCTAACTGATGGTAGTAAAAAGAGACAAAGTTAAAATGAATTAATGAGTTAGCAAGATAAAATGAATAATTATTGCTCAAATTTTTAAGAAATTTAAATACACACTAAAGTTAGCAAAAAATCAAATGCACAACAAAATAGCAAATAAATTGATTTAATCACCTGCGCTACCATAAAAGTAAACATAGTTTGAAAAATGCTCAATTATTCATTTTATAATTACACAATCTCAACTTTTAGCACAGATCTTTTTATTTTCTTTTCGATCCCAAATTATTCAAATTTAAATTTAATCTTTGCTTGATGCATAGATGAACAAAGAATATTGATATATGTATGTGCTATTTTAAAAATTATCTAATCAAATTAAAATGAAATTACAGATAATGATTTAAAAAAAAAAAATTGCAATTATAAAACATTTAACTCTATTTCACATAAATTTTTGTAAAAATTCGTATTTGCTCAAATATATCAATTTGAATAAATTTCATTTGTTTGTAAAATAAATGAAATTTATTCCTTGTTAACAAATTTCTTTTCTTTTTTTTCAATTTCGAAGCAAGAAGAATGGTAAAATACTATTTGCTCGAAAGATAAAAATCTAATTGTTTTAAATTTAAAAAAAAAAAAAACGAAAAAAAAGAAAGAGAAAAAATCTAACTAATTCCTGCTACACATATAATCGATTTATTCAGGAAAAATATTCAAGATAAGCGGTGGAAATAAAGAAAATAAGAAATGAGCGGAAAAAAAAAAGGAATGAAAAGGAAAATCAAAATAAACTAAACAAACAAATAAATAAATGAAATAAGGAAATAAACAAATAAACAAACAAAACATTAACAACAAGTTTTGTGATAAAATAATATTATTTGACGAGGATTCATCACATGCTGTTTAATGAAATTTGAAAAGATAAAGTGGTAACATAACCAAGAAATAGAAATCAATCTATGGAAAACTCAAGAGAATATTCAAAAGAAGAAAAAAAAAAAAAATCTATTTAAATTCTTGTCTATTCAGCTATCCATTTATTCATTCTGTTCAACTATTCGTCTATTCATCTATTCGTCTCTTTGGTAAGTCATATAACACGAATAAATGAAATATTCAAAATTATTTTAAGTATATAATGATTAATTACATTTGAACAATTGCTGAAAATTTTTGGGCAATAATATTGTAAGTTCATTTCCTTATCATTTCAAGTAAAATTTTTATTTTCAATAAACTTTTTATAAAATTGAAATTTTTTTTATAAAATTGAAAAAATTTCATTTAATGAATGCATTAAATGATAATAATTTTATTATAATATTCTGTAACTAATCTAAATTTAATAAATTATAAAAAATAAAAAATTTCATTAAATAAATTGAAGGAAGAAGACGATGGTGGAAAATGGAAGAAGAAAAAAATAATGAAAAAAATTTTAAAAATTACAAATTTCAAAACTCATAAATGATGATAATAATTTAAGGAAAAAAAAAGCGATCACGGAAACATTCTCAATTTTAATGTTTGAATGACAATATTATTTTTTATTTCATAAAGGAATAAAATTATTGCATGAATAAATGGATAATTCGAAGGCAAATTAGTTTAATTTTAGGATCATAAATTTACGTACCATTAGGCTCTTTTATTTAGATACATTTTGATACCTATGTCAGATTTAAATTTTAAAATTATGAATGTGCTATGAAAATTAATGCCTAAATCAATAAATAAGTTAAAATTAAATTTAATCCAAAACTTTTTTTTTAAAAAAAAGTTGTTATTTAATAATACACATTTTACAAATGAGGAAATGAGATTTTTTTATATATTAAAAATATTTCTACAAAACAAAATTAAAATAATATCCCAAGTTTATTATTAATAAAATTTTTATATGTTTTCTAACAAAAAAAAAAGAGCAAAAAAAAAAAAAACTATAAATTATTGATACAAATTGGATTAAAACAATGTAAGAAATGATATTTTNAGGAATTTTCTAATTTTTTAAAGCATTATTAGAAAGATAATAAGAAAAAAAAAAACAAAAAAATATAAACAAATAATTTTTTAGCAATCAAAATTTTGTCGCAACCTAATTCATTATTAACATATTGTCATCCTATTGCTTTTATTTATTTTTTTTTATGTTTTGGAAATTATTTTGCACAACAAAAAAAAAAAGTTTCATTAAGAAAATTCAAATTTTGTAAAAATTTCCTAAATAAATAAATGTTTTGAAATTTTTTAGATGGAAAACTTTCTACAGCAACTAGAAATATCTATCAAAAATTTTATAATTTGTGTTAATTATAAATTAATTGTTAAACTTATTTCATTTCCGTTTGCATAACGGTGCTAATAACATAAATTAATTGTAAATGAATGAAATTTTAAACGGTTATTTTAAAACTATTTTTTATAAATTAATAGCATAACAATAGGATTAATAATTTATCAAATCAAAATTAATTTTTTTTTTTTTACTAAAAATAAAACAATTTATCATACAATATTATTGTCCTGTCAATTATACTTATTTACATTATTTGTTTTTTNATTGCTGAAAATTTTTGGGCAATAATATTGTAAGTTCATTTCCTTATCATTTCAAGTAAAATTTTTATTTTCAATAAACTTTTTATAAAATTGAAATTTTTTTTATAAAATTGAAAAAATTTCATTTAATGAATGCATTAAATGATAATAATTTTATTATAATATTCTGTAACTAATCTAAATTTAATAAATTATAAAAAATAAAAAATTTCATTAAATAAATTGAAGGAAGAAGACGATGGTGGAAAATGGAAGAAGAAAAAAATAATGAAAAAAATTTTAAAAATTACAAATTTCAAAACTCATAAATGATGATAATAATTTAAGGAAAAAAAAAGCGATCACGGAAACATTCTCAATTTTAATGTTTGAATGACAATATTATTTTTTATTTCATAAAGGAATAAAATTATTGCATGAATAAATGGATAATTCGAAGGCAAATTAGTTTAATTTTAGGATAATAAATTTACGTACCATTAGGCTCTTTTATTTAGATACATTTTGATACCTATGTCAGATTTAAATTTTAAAATTATGAATGTGCTATGAAAATTAATGCCTAAATCAATAAATAAGTTAAAATTAAATTTAATCCAAAATTTTTTTTTTAAAAAAAAGTTGTTATTTAATAATACACATTTTACAAATGAGGAAATGAGATTTTTTTATATATTAAAAATATTTCTACAAAACAAAATTAAAATAATATCCCAAGTTTATTATTAATAAAATTTTTATATGTTTTCTAACAAAAAAAAAAGAGCAAAAAAAAAAAAACTATAAATTATTGATACAAATTGGATTAAAACAATGTAAGAAATGATATTTTTAGGAATTTTCTAATTTTTTAAAGCATTATTAGAAAGATAATAAGAAAAAAAAAAACAAAAAAATATAAACAAATAATTTTTTAGCAATCAAAATTTTGTCGCAACCTAATTCATTATTAACATATTGTCATCCTATTGCTTTTATTTATTTTTTTTTATGTTTTGGAAATTATTTTACACAACAAAAAAAAAAAGTTTCATTAAGAAAATTCAAATTTTGTAAAAATTTCCTAAATAAATAAATGTTTTGAAATTTTTTAGATGGAAAACTTTCTACAGCAACTAGAAATATCTATCAAAAATTTTATAATTTGTGTTAATTATAAATTATTTGTTAAACTTATTTCATTTCCGTTTGCATAACGGTGCTAATAACATAAATTAATTGTAAATGAATGAAATTTTAAACGGTTATTTTAAAACTATTTTTTATAAATTAATAGCATAACAATAGGATTAATAATTTATCAAATCAAAATTAATTTTTTTTTTTTACTAAAAATAAAACAATTTATCATACAATATTATTGTCCTGTCAATTATACTTATTTACATTATTTGTTTTTTCTTTTTAGCTATGATTTAATTCATTAGCTAATTATTATTGTTATTGTTATTGTTATTGTTATTGTTATTGTTATTATTATTATTATTATTATTATTATTATTATTACTATTATTATTATCTATTTTATCAACTATATATGCAACATTTGATAATATATTCCCTTTCTTCTGTCTTTTCTTATACTCTTACAGTATTATTTTATTTCAATGTGATTTAATAAGAAATGTAAATGAGCCATTAGTTTTCTAAATTAATAATACCATAAGCCATTTATGCATTGTTTGAAAATAAAAGTTCATAAATCAAATTTTGATGAAAAAAAAGGAAAAAAAAAACAAAGCTGTTAATAACAAAATGATTTAGTGTTATTTGTAGCACAAATTTTGTTGAATGTGAATAACCAAAAATCAATAGCAAAAGTTTAAAAAGAAGGAGAAAGGGAGAGAGAGAGAGAGAGAGAGGAAGAGAGAGATAAAAAGGGGAAAAATTAAATGAAAATTTATTCATATACTTTGTAAGTCATTCAGTTTGACATTTAGTATAAGCAAAATAAAATATTAGGAAAAGAAAATGAAAAGTGTGCAAAAGTTTGAAATATTAGCAATTTGTAATTTTTCATATTTGTAAAGATATTTGCGCAGTTATCAAATCTTTCAGAAATATTTCATAAATATAATTTAATGTTATCCTATTGTTAACAAGGGGAGGAGAGAGAGAGAGCGAGAGAGAGAGAAAATGAATAAAAATGGTTAAATTATTTTCATTGTTTTTTTTTTTTTAAATTTATGTTATTATTGTTGACAAGTTTTATTAAAAATTAATTGTCACATTTGTTTTTAGCACATAAATTAGAAATAATTAAATTAATTAAAAAATTCCACCTTGTTTTTCTATTTCACAATTATATCATTATTTAATTTTTGCAAAATATTGTTTGATTGCGTAAAAAAAATTTTGCATTTAATTATTCAAAAAAAAAAAATGACAAATATTTTCACTTTCAATAATTAATAGATGGATTGAATTAATTTCGAATATTCCTAAAGAATAATTGAACGGATAATTATGCAAACATAATATGATGAATAGTTATTTTAAAAGTTTCGAATAAATTAGACATATTAAGGTTAATGAATCTAAAATGGAATTAGTTTATTATTAGGTAAAATTGTTAAATGAATATTTTTAGGATAATTTGTTTAAGATTATTTGCTATACAAATATAAAATAGACTCTAAACAATGACATTTTTATTATTAAGTTTAAGATTGCCAAAATTTTTTTTTGCAATAATTGCAAGTAACAATTTAGCGCTGTTGTCTCAACGGTGCTTTTTTTTTTAACTTTATCATTTTTTTTAGGATTACTGAAACTTTCAACAATAAAAACGGTTGCTTATTGCAAATAATGATTCTTGTATAACTGTGTTTTTAAAAAAAAAAAAAAATACTGAAACTTTTAAGAAGTTTTTCAAATAAATCTTAGTTAAATAAAAAAAATCTTTTGAAAAAATAACCAATGAAATTTTTCCATTTCTCTTTCTTTTAGCTGAATTTCCAGTTTTTTTTTTTAAATATTTGTTCTCTTTTTCTCTTCGTCATTACTTCATTAATTAAAAAGTAAGAATTTTTTCTGTTTATTATTTAATTAATTTTACAAAAAGAAAAAAAAAAACGATAGAAGAAAATAAAAAATGGTAAAACTTAACTGATTATTTATCAAGAAACAGTAATTTCTACGTTTAAAATAAACGGAAAGAATTTCCCTAAAACAGTTTAATTTAACGGAAAGAAACTCGCATCTAATTTCCAGTTTTCAGCTATCTTCCAATTTTTCATATTATCATTATATAGTCCTGCTTTAGATGTCATATGATTGTTTGCAAATATTTTCTCTTAGGATAATTAAAGTTTTTGAAAATGAAAAACATCACGTCATTCATATCATAAATATTTTTTTTTTTTTCAATAAGAATTCTTTTTTCCTTTCCTTTGATAAAAAAATTTAGTTAATTATTCATTTTTCTCATTTAAAAAAAAAAGACATTGAAACATTTAAATATTGATGATGCTTTCAAATTTTTCATCACTTAATATTATCAACAGAATTGTTTCTGCAAGTTGAAAAATGGAAGTTTTAAATTGATATAAATTGAAGAAGAAGAAAAATAGTGCATTTTGAAAAATTCAACAAATAATTTTATCAAACATTAATGTGGATAGTGTATATGACTTAATGATTTTGGTTAAATCAATAGCATCATAAATATTTCCATTATTTAGAACTGATAACCAAATAAATTGTTAATTGAAATAATTACAAACAAATAAAAAGTTTAAAAAATGAAAAAAGACAAGAAAACAAACAAACAAACAAACAAATAAAAAATAACTAGCAATATTTTTCTTTTTGAACAAAAATTTCAATAAATTTAAAAATGAAATATGAATGTTTAGAATGCTTAGATTTAAAAGATGGTCAAAAGATTAGAGAATGTAAAACCAATGCATTAAAATGTCAGGAAAAAGAAAATTGCAAATCCTTATGGGACATTGCCAATCGACTTCATTAGTTGACACTTCTGCTTCAAATGATGTTTGAAAAAAAAAGTTTACGAGTTATAGTGGCAAAAAAAAAGGGAAACACTTTGCCCTTCTTGATTCATTCAAAAAAAAAAAAAAAAATGAAATAAAATTCTAAAATGTCACTTTATTTTTTTTTTTCACACTCCTTTTCCTACAGCAATTTTGTTGATCGATTATAGTCAATCGTTACCAACCAATATATAATCAACTTACTTTTTTTTTTTTTTTTTTTTTGCACATTTAATCCTTAATTCAAAATAGTGATAAAAAATTTGATTATAAATTGCCTAAAATTTTGACGACAATTATATTTTACTGCTTCAATCAAGAATAACAACGATAAGCAAATAGAAAAATGCATTTTTATAAACATAAATTATTCTTAGTCAAATATGCCATCATTTATTGATGAAATTTTTAGATAAATTTATCCAACCAACTCTTTAAATTTATCCAAATCAAAATATCTCTGTTTTATTGTTACATATATATTGTTTATATATGTTTGTGTATGTCTGTGTATGCGGCTGTCTATCTCTCTATCTGTTTGTTTGTGTACATTTTCAAGGATTTGATTCTTTCAAATTTCAATAAATTTTAACAAAGCCATTCATTTGACTTTTTATAATAGATGCGAAAATTAATGAATGAAAAGATTGTAATTGTTGCTATCAATCATTATAATAGATGGTAAGTGCTTTTTTTTTTCAGAAAGTTGGCAATTTTTTTTTATTATTATTATTATTAGTGAATGAAAATTAATGATAATTTAAAAATATTAATTTTAAGTTAATTACGAACAAACAACAAAAATGAGCAATTTTTTTCTTTTTTTCTCTGCACTAATTTGCTAGCATTATAAGTAATAAAGAACAAAAAAAAAGTAAATAACAAATTGAATTTGTAAAAGTTTTTCAGATATTATAACGCTTTTTTTTTGCATTGCTTTTATAATGCATAAAGTAAAACTAAAATAAGTTATTACTGTTGTTAGTAATTAAATGAATGTTTGCTAATTGAATTTCAGAAATTTTGAAATTATTTATTATAATTATCGCTTTTGCAAATTTTATTTGAATCTAAATCTTAAAGCTAGTAAATTAGCAAAAGAAGGTAAATAATACGAAAAAAATCAAAAAAAAAGAAAAAAATGTGGATGGAAAAAAATTAGGATGAAATTATTGCTTATGTAAAATCTTAGGTATAAAATAGTTTGTAGAGTTAAGTCAGTGTATATTTTTAATTTATCTTCTTAACGATAATTATTATCATTACCAATTAGTTAATTAACAGAATTTTTTTTTTGCAATTTTTGATTGATTATTATTCAATAAAATTATTCTCCAAACTTTAGCTTTTTTAAATTTAAAATTGCACTTTTTTTCAGCATCTTAACTTTTGCTTGAAAAAAATAATTTTTAAAATGACTGAAATTTTCTTTCAAATAGTTTTCTTTTTTCGTTCTTTTTTTTTTGAAAGATTGTAATTTATTAGATTGCATAAAAAACAAATGATTTAATGAAGCCAAATTTTAATTAAAAATTAATTTGATAGATTAAATAAAATTGACATTTGTAAAATTTTGCTTTGTTCACTGTTATTTTGACCATTTCAACATTATGAATTAATCTGAGTTCGAATTAATTAAATATAAAATAATTATTTTTTTTTTCAAGTATATGTGAATTAATTAAGTGAATTCAATATCATTAGCACTAATTATTTCAATCAGAAAATATGCGTTACGGTAATTTTTAGTTTTTTGAACCGAAAATTTTGGAATATTTTGAAAAAAGTTCAACAAACTGTTCATTGAATTTCATATCAAATATATAATTGAATTTTTTAAAAAGTACGGAGAATTCATTTTTATTTCATTTAATTTAATTCATTCTGATTATTTAACAAACAATCCTTTCCATAATTTTATCTGAATTGAGAAATTGACAATTTTCCTTATCTTATCACTGATAATGTTTGTTCACATTGATGGTAAGCTTAGCTTATTTCAATTCGAAACTACTGCAAACTGTATGACTCACTCATGAATAGTTTGTCTTTTACTTTTTGTTGCAAATAATTGTAAATAAAAATAGTTCAAGCATAAATTAAAAAAATATGATAGATAAATTTCATTTTTGAAAAAATTCACAAAGTAAATGCAACTTTGTCAAACACTGACATTCATTTGAAGAAATATTTTTTGCCTATGAAATTTTCAAACTACACTCCAACTTTACAATCAACAATTCAAATTAAACTTTAAACCGAACTAAATTATCAATAATTGAAATATATCGTCATAACTGTTAACAATAATTGTAAATCTTTAATTTTTATCATTTTTTTCTTTACTGCAACTTTGCAATAATTCTGGATCACAATTGTTGTCATCTAATAAAAATGAACTTCTATTATTACAAGCGGTAAATTTTATGAGATTATTTAAATATTGTCAAATGTCACTGTAATAGTAATTGAGCATTGTAAATTAACTTTAAGTAATTTCTCTATTTTTAGCAAAATTTGCAATAATTATTAATTGATTTCATTTTTTTCCCCCTTAAAACAAGTTATATGTAAGATTTCATGCTATTTGAGTTGCATTTTGCATTCGCATTTGCATGCATGCAAAATGCATTTCAATTCTTTTCCACTGAATGCTTTACATACACTATGAGATTAAAATTATTATATGATATAAATAATTGAATTTAAACAAATCAGACGAATAAATCTAAATATAAAAATAATAATAATAAAAACTTCTATTTGTACAAATTTACAGTTTATCATTTTTCAATAATTAATTTGTCAATTAATATTGTTCATAATTGCATACCATTTATCATTTAAAACCACTTTCATTATCATTTATCAGTGCCGAAATAACTAAATGAAAGTTAAGTTTGTTTGTAGCAGAATACAAACTGTTATCATTTCTATATTTACAGAGTAACATTACATTTGTTTATTATGGTATTAATATTTCAATAAATTAAAAATTGCATTTATTGCGAAAAAGAAATTAAACAAACAAATTAACAAATAAATAAATAAATTGAAGAAAAAAATTTCTTACATTTTAAAAAAAAAAACAGAAGCAGAAAAATATCTAAGAAATATATTAAACCAAAATTTGTAATAAAGAATGGTTTGATTATTTTTGTTTTAATAATTTAATATAATTTCGCAAATTCATAAAATATTTTCACATTTGTTATTAGTATTATTGCATTGTTTTTTCTTTCACTTCTTGAAATAATTCTTTTCAAAATTTTATCGACAAAATAAATTTTTTTTTTTTTTAGTTTTTTTTCTTTATTATCATTAAATTATGAGAAAAGATGTATATAGTAAGAGAGAAATTGTTAGTTAGTCAGTGAAAAATTTAACATTTATTGATTTGAATGAAAGCAACTTGTCAAAATTGTTGATTTTGATAATCAAATAAAATGAATGAAAAATTTTCAATTGACGAAATTTTCAACTTTCAATTATTTATTCATGTATAAATTTAAAATATAATATTTTAAAATACCATTTGCATTTTGATTTTTTACATCATTTAATCCACCAAACTCTTTTTCTTTGTTTTTTTTTCCTTCTTCTTTCTTTCTTTTTTTTCTCCATTTTTTCTGAAATTTATCTTGAGAATAAAAATTTGAACGAGTATTTCTTAGTTAAAAATTGAAATTTGATTAGAAAATAGAATACAAAATAGACGAGAATAAAATAAAATAAGGACGAAATGAAATGTGATTTTTAGAAAAAAAATTTTTAGCCAAATATTTAAAAAAAAATCATCAAAAATTTTCATCTGATTCAATTTTGTAACAATGAATAATTCGAACAAATGAAACAAAAAGTTTGAAAAAAAGGATCAAAAAATAGAAAAATAAAGAAAGTATTATTAACATTATTTGTTTTGTTTATTATTTTGAATTTTTTCTTTAGTTCAAGAACAATTTTTAAGAATGTTTTTATGAAAAATAGAAAATTAAGAAAATTTTAAGAATAATTTTACGAGAATAGAAAATGTTTAGAAAAAAAATTTACTTGTGAAAAGAAAAAATTCGATTTTTATTAATAATAGAAAAAGAAAAATGTTTATTTCTAACTTATTTCCTATTGGAATATTAGCAAATCTATAAAAAAAAAACTTTTTTTGTTACTACAAGTATAATTTAATTATTTGTTTAATTAATTACCATATTTATTATACTAAAACAGTATTGTCTTTATTTTCTCTTTTATTATAGTATGTTCATATGAAATTTTAATTTCTTTTTTGTATGTTTATTATTTTGAAATTTTTTTGTTGTTGCACAAAATTTCACGAAATTCACAATCAACTGAATTTGTAAAAAATTATATTCATTTCTCAATTATTCGTGATAATTTAGTAGCAATCGTATAAAAGGATAAATGAGATTTTGGGTAAAATTTTTTCAATGAAATTTGATTTTTTTTTTTAGTTTTATGTAAATTATATTGCAAGCATAATTAATTTTCTAATGCAACAAATATTTAGCAATAGATAATCAATTATTTGTTAATTAACTACTTATACTTATTATATGAAAACTCGTTATTGTTAATTAATTACTCATATTTATTAGATTAAGACATATCGTTCTCACTTTTTTTTTTAAATTATAATATATTATAAACTTTTTTTTTCTATTTTTTACATATGAAATTGTAAATTCTTTTTTTACATAAAAGATACCTGAAATGGTAACAAACGATGAAAATTATTATCATTATCATTCTGAATGATAGAAATTATCATTTTTTATATATTACAATTAATACCATTAAAGAAATTTTATCAATCAATTATCGTTAATGTTAACATATTGTTAATGTATGAGAATTTATCTTCTTAAAAGTTTAGGTTTTCTTCATTAACAAATTTTGCCTATTCAAGTTTTTCGAATTTGACATAAAAATTGTATTAGATTGAAGTTTTCCGGATTGGCAAATTGTTTAAATTTAAATTTTTTGAAACTAATAAATTGTACATATTTTAATAAATTATCATATTTATAATGAATTATATCATATTTAGAGAGAGAGAGAGGAGAAAAAAAAGAAAAATTACAAATGAAAATATTTTATTTT
This sequence comes from Wuchereria bancrofti, assembly GCA_005281725.1. Classification (NCBI taxonomy): domain Eukaryota; kingdom Metazoa; phylum Nematoda; class Chromadorea; order Rhabditida; family Onchocercidae; genus Wuchereria; species Wuchereria bancrofti. The sequence goes on along the minus strand of SSBO01000014.1, from coordinate 250,686 downwards.
ATAAAAATAATTTTTTAAATACATAAATCAGCACATTTTGCTTTTATCGTTTATTTTTTTTCAATTTCTTTTTTCTTTCTCTCTCTCTCTTTCTTATTTCCAAAATATCGTTTCCATTTTTTTTTTTTTCATTCACTCAATCCAGACATTTCGTACGATTCATTTTGTACTTTTCCTCCTTTTTCTTTTGTCTGCAATAAAAAAAAAAGTTTAAAAGAAAAGTTAAATTTGCAAAAAAAAAAGATACAAATGAAAAAATTTTTTAACAGCATTTTTTTGTAACAAAAATAAAAAATTTAAATAAAATTACTTTGCATTTCTTTTCACTCACTTATTTTCATTCTAATATTAATTATTATTGTTTTTGTTTAAGGTCAACGTGAGGTCAATTTCTAACTTTATGGATTATTTTGAATAATTGCTTTTGCGGTATTCTAAAAAGCAAAAAAAAAAAAATGGAAAAAGTAGTGAAGAAGCGGTAACTCTTTTTTTTTTTTTTTTTTTGATAATAACAATAAATGGAAGAGAAGAAAAACTAATTCGCAAATATAATAATCAAAAAATAAACAATGTAAATCTAAAAAAAAAATGAAAATAATTTTGAAACTCTTTATTATTTTATTTTTTTTTTTTAAGAAATATGTTTAGGAAAGAATGACACTTAAAATAATTTTTAACAAGAAAAAGATACTAAGTCGAACAATATTGTCGTATTGGCAAACAGTAAATGTTAAGCGGATATGTCAACGGCGGTAATATCTTTTAATTTATTTGATCATTATTTAAAATTCATGCGTCAAACATTATAAATATACAAATAAACAAGTTAATCAATAAACAAACAAAAGGAAATAAAACAATCAAATGAATGAATATGCAGTATGGTATATGCCATATCACATATTTATTTAATTCTTTCATTTAAACAATAATAATAATACCTAAGTTAATTTTTATCTTCCTTATCAATTTTGTTATTTTTAGATTAGTTTATTTTAAAAAATTAATCTAGAAATAAAATAGTTGATAAGATAGAGGAAATTACTTTTATTCTTTATTTTTTGACATCTTATTTTTAGAAAATACTTTATCAGTTGTTATTTCGAATTAGTTTTTCCTTTTTACTTTTGCTTGCTTTCCTCCTTTTTTTTTTTTGTTTCTTTTTTTTTTCGTTTTTTACAAAAATACTTTTTTGAAGAAAAGAAGTGCTAATGTTACAAAGAATATAATATAGTGAGAGAAAAAAGAAATATTTACGTGAATACAATTTATTATTATCGAAATATTTGCAAATAACTTAAAAACGAAATAATAAATAAATAAAAACATATAATAAATGAATAAAAATATAATTTTACTTATGCAAAATTTACTTTCATCAATCATTTAGATTTATTTCACATTCCCATATTTTATCAAATTTAGTTATAACTTCCTCATCTTTATCACTTTTTAACTATTTGAAATATTTTATAAAAATATTATTTAATTTTTCATCATGTAAAAAAGAAAAAGTAAGATAAAAACTACTTAATAAATATTAACCTATGAAAAAATGATTATAAAAAAAAAGAAACCTGGTTTTTTTCTTTAAAAAAAATACAAAAAAAAAAGAAGAAAATTAAGTAGCAAAAAAATAAATTTGTTGAAAATTAAAAAATGAAAATGGGAAAATGGAATTACTAGAAGTGGGCAAAAGTTGATAAAAAGTTAAATTTAGTTTGTACCAGTCACTACCGCTTCCTAATGTGCTTCTTGAACTTTTTCTTCCTTTTATTTTTTTTTTTCCTCTACCATATGCTTCATTTTTATCACCAATTTCTTATCACCTATCATTTTTAATCCATTTCACAGGAAATAAAAATACGCTTTCAAATATTTTTCCTTTTTTTTATTCCCATTAACATATAAAGCTTCTTTCATTTCTTTATTATCAATTTCAAATTTAATTTACAGTTTATTTTCACAATCAAATGCTATAATTTAATAATTTGTTTCAAAATTTCTATTTTAAAAAGTTATTTTTTTTTTTTGTAAAACAATAGCATATTTAAATTTTATGCATTCCAAGTAATTGTTAATTTTAAAAATTTTGAAAAATATTCTTAGCATGATATATTATTATTTGAATAAATTTGTGCAAAATTATTAAAATTGAAAATTATTGAAAAAAAAAAATGAAATGAATGAAAAATTTACACAAATGCATTTGTCCAGTAATTAAATCTGAAATGATGAAATTTTTGAAAGTGAAATACCACTGTAACTATGAAAATTAATTATTGTTTTCAGAAATTTCCTTAATATTTTTTCTATGGATTTAACATACTTTATTTATTTGTTTATTTATTTATTTATTTATTTTTTTGTAACTTGAAGGAATAAATTTGCAAAGCTTTTCGTTTTTTTTTTCCCCAAAATTATTCAAATTTCTTCTTGTGTTGCATGCATTTCACTTATCTTTTCAGCAATAATTACTAATCAATTATCACTTGTGTTAAGCTTTAAATAAAAAGAAAACAAAAAAAAAGGTGATAAATGATTGTAATTTGAAAATAGTCTAATTAACATTTTAAGCTAACCATTAATTAATCATTATATCAAAAGTTTCCTTTTTTTTTTACCATTTTCTTTCTTTCTTTAACTTCCACATTCAAATAAATGTTTTACTATTGTGTTTTTTCAAATGTAATTTTCGTGCACTTCGTGAATTTTTTTTGCATTTTTTTTCTCTCCCTCTCTCTTTCTTTTTCTTTTTCTCTCCTTTCTTTTTTTGGAGAGTTAAAATATTTCTCAGTTAAAAGTTTTTATGAACTGAAAAAAAAAAAGAAAGGAAAGGAAAAAATGTGAGTTGAAAAGATTCACTAAATATTTCATGTAACTTTTTTTTTTTTTTTTGGAAAATAATCATTTAAGCTATTTTTTGTTGTTCCTGTTGTTATTGTCATTGTTGTTGTTATTGTTGTTATTGTTGTTATTGTTGTTGTTGTCTGTTACTATTACTGTAATCATGTCAAAAACTAAAACCAATTGTATACTAGTTATTTATCATGTGATAATTAGTACAGGTTAATTAGGGAATAGTTTATGATTTTGTTCGATTTATAATGGTAACATATGAGAATGTGACATCAGCAATTCTTAATGAATCATAATAATTTTCTTTTTTTAATGCTACCGGAAATGTTTCAACATTATGCAAAAAAAAAAAAAGAGAAAAAAAAGAAAAAAGAAAATTCAAACAGAAAACAACATTTATTTTTTTTTTTTTTTTGTTCCCCGGGCTATTTGCCCTAGATGACACAAATTAGCTGAAAAAGAAAAATAATAATAATAATAATAAAAATGAAGAACCAATCAATAAATAACGGTTATGTATCTTCGTTCCAAGAAAAAAGAAATAAATCAAAACAATTTTTCAAATTTTCAAGAAACAAATTCTAATTTACAGTTGTGACAATTGATTTTAGAGAAATGAAATTTTCTTTAAAGTCAGAAAATTGTACTCTATTCATTTAGCATCAGCTAATATCAGTATCTGATAACACGATAATCAAACAAATGATAACAAGATAATGATAATGATCATGTGGGAATGATNACATATAAAGCTTCTTTCATTTCTTTATTATCAATTTCAAATTTAATTTACAGTTTATTTTCACAATCAAATGCTATAATTTAATAATTTGTTTCAAAATTTCTATTTTAAAAAGTTATTTTTTTTTTTTGTAAAACAATAGCATATTTAAATTTTATGCATTCCAAGTAATTGTTAATTTTAAAAATTTTGAAAAATATTCTTAGCATGATATATTATTATTTGAATAAATTTGTGCAAAATTATTAAAATTGAAAATTATTGAAAAAAAAAAATGAAATGAATGAAAAATTTACACAAATGCATTTGTCCAGTAATTAAATCTGAAATGATGAAATTTTTGAAAGTGAAATACCACTGTAACTATGAAAATTAATTATTGTTTTCAGAAATTTCCTTAATATTTTTTCTATGGATTTAACATACTTTATTTATTTGTTTATTTATTTATTTATTTATTTTTTTGTAACTTGAAGGAATAAATTTGCAAAGCTTTTCGTTTTTTTTTTCCCCAAAATTATTCAAATTTCTTCTTGTGTTGCATGCATTTCACTTATCTTTTCAGCAATAATTACTAATCAATTATCACTTGTGTTAAGCTTTAAATAAAAAGAAAACAAAAAAAAAGGTGATAAATGATTGTAATTTGAAAATAGTCTAATTAACATTTTAAGCTAACCATTAATTAATCATTATATCAAAAGTTTCCTTTTTTTTTTACCATTTTCTTTCTTTCTTTAACTTCCACATTCAAATAAATGTTTTACTATTGTGTTTTTTCAAATGTAATTTTCGTGCACTTCGTGAATTTTTTTTGCATTTTTTTTCTCTCCCTCTCTCTTTCTTTTTCTTTTTCTCTCCTTTCTTTTTTTGGAGAGTTAAAATATTTCTCAGTTAAAAGTTTTTATGAACTGAAAAAAAAAAAGAAAGGAAAGGAAAAAATGTGAGTTGAAAAGATTCACTAAATATTTCATGTAACTTTTTTTTTTTTTTTTGGAAAATAATCATTTAAGCTATTTTTTGTTGTTCCTGTTGTTATTGTCATTGTTGTTGTTATTGTTGTTATTGTTGTTATTGTTGTTGTTGTCTGTTACTATTACTGTAATCATGTCAAAAACTAAAACCAATTGTATACTAGTTATTTATCATGTGATAATTAGTACAGGTTAATTAGGGAATAGTTTATGATTTTGTTCGATTTATAATGGTAACATATGAGAATGTGACATCAGCAATTCTTAATGAATCATAATAATTTTCTTTTTTTAATGCTACCGGAAATGTTTCAACATTATGCAAAAAAAAAAAAAGAGAAAAAAAAGAAAAAAGAAAATTCAAACAGAAAACAACATTTATTTTTTTTTTTTTTTTGTTCCCCGGGCTATTTGCCCTAGATGACACAAATTAGCTGAAAAAGAAAAATAATAATAATAATAATAAAAATGAAGAACCAATCAATAAATAACGGTTATGTATCTTCGTTCCAAGAAAAAAGAAATAAATCAAAACAATTTTTCAAATTTTCAAGAAACAAATTCTAATTTACAGTTGTGACAATTGATTTTAGAGAAATGAAATTTTCTTTAAAGTCAGAAAATTGTACTCTATTCATTTAGCATCAGCTAATATCAGTATCTGATAACACGATAATCAAACAAATGATAACAAGATAATGATAATGATCATGTGGGAATGATAATGATTTACTGAAGTGGAATTTAGGAATATATCGCAACTAAACGATACAAAAAAAAAAAAAAGAGATGTATTCGGTAAAGAGAGTGTGATCCAGAAAAATTAAGAATGGAAGCAAAAAAAAAAAGTTTCAATACATAAGAACAACAAAAAAAAAAAATATATAAAAAAACTCAAAAGCTATTTTTATTTGATAAAAGGATTCAACCGACACACAAATTATTTTGATAATTTATTTTAATAATAAAAATTAAAGTCAAGAAAAAATATTTGGCTTTTGCTTAATTTATATGAGAAAAAAAAAATGAATGATTTCGTGTAAAATTCTTTCTTTAGAATTTGGAATTTCGATTTCTTTCTTTCTTTCTTTCTTTTTTTTTTCTTTTCTTCACCTATTGATTTGAAACTAACGGATTAAAAACAGTATTAATATTTTAAAACAGTATCAATATTTCAAAGAGTGGGAGAGGCAGAGAAAGAGAAAGAGACAGTGGGAAAGAAAGGAAGAGAAAAGAATGTTTGAATGAATTATTAGAAACAAAATTAAGAGAAAATGAAAAGGTACTCTACACAAAAGGCACATTTGAACAATAAAGAGAGGTTACATTAAGGCACGTTTATATAGTTTAATGAATTTGAAATTTTGTTCTAAAAATTATATTATTGATAAATTTCATAGAATAATATTATCAATTATAGAAGAAAAGAGAAAGAAATGAGGAGAGAAAAAGGAAGGAGAAGAGATAAACTGATAAAAAGTAAATGATAAGATTTTTGAATTCATAAAAAAATACAATGTAATATATATGTAAAAAAAAAAAAAAACGAAGAAAACGAAAAACGAATTTTTGAAATTGAAAGAATTGAAATTTTAAACAGGAGAAATAAGAGGAGGAAGAAGAGGAAAAAATAACAGGAAAAGAATGATAAAAAATATTTTTTTTTTTTTTTGTTATCCAAACAGTATACTGTTTTTTTTTTTTTTTTCATAAATAAAACCCATTTTAGTTTCAAATTTTTATTGATTGAAGAAAGAAAAAAAAGTTGAATAAAGGAAATTAATTGGTGAAATTTTTGGAATTTTCATGAATGTTTGAAATTTAATCATACAATAAAACGTGCACAATTTACTACTAATTGATTAAGAAACCTAATGTACACGATGATTGTAGTGATATGATATGCTGAATAAAATAAGAGTAAATGAATCATTAAATTATGATCAATTTATAATGATCATTGCTGATGTTATACATATTTTTATTGATATGATGAAAATAATATGAAAGGTAAACTTTTTCAAATTAACCTATATTATTTCAACTTATTAAAAGTAATAAAATTATAATCAGAATGAATTCATGATATAATAGTAAAAACAATTTGTGTATGTGCAAGAATATACCGAATTATTTTAATGCAATCATTTTTAAATGTTAACAGATAAAACTCTAATATTTATATAATTTTACAAAATTCCAAATTTATTGGGTATTATTTTGGCCAATCATTTTTTTTTTTCTTGTCACCTATATACTACAATCAAAACTCATTTGTAGTAAGTGTTTCTATGTTAAATTCACTTACAAATTATGATTTATATTTAAATTAAACAAAATTCAAAAATGATATTTCTGATATGGGCAATTAATGAAAGAAAAAAAAGGTATCATCAAATTAATATAACTGATATAATAAAGCTTAAAAAATTTTCTCTCATTTCTTTTTTTTTAACTAATGGAACAAAAATTAATTGGCATCAATAAGGTATAATTTCATATTTTTAATTTCTTTGATAATAAAAGTCAGAAAATTCCTTTTTTATCATTTAAACGCTTTTTTTTTTGAAGATAACTTTTTTTTTTTTAATTTAATTACAAATCATAATTAATGAATGAATTTAAAAGATAAACCTATACATGAGTTATCACTGTAGCAAGCATTTTTATCAGAGCTTGTCTGATAATATTTGAAAATGATTACACTAAAAAATTATAGATATATTCTCACATGCAAATTAATATATTTATATCATATTACCTATACATTTGATATTTTGTTGACATTGTATGATATTATTTCACTTATGATTCATTTTATACTACTTATGATAAACTGAATGTGAAAAAAAAAGAAAGCCATCTTGACCTATGATAAAATTTGTATGACCTCAACAATGATTATTTATAAATTGATCATATCATAATGGATTCATTTCATTTCATTTCATTTCATTTCATTTCATTTTACAGCATATTATATCATTAAATATAATGTAATTATGTATATATATATATGTATATGTATGTATATAGAAAAAAAAAAAAAAGAAAAAAGATCGATAATTGATATACTTCAACACTTTCTTTAATAAGTATTATCACAATCATTCATTTTTTTTCCTTCCTTTTTCTCTTTTTAATCAAAAAAAAAAAAAAATGCAAGTAGAAAAAAAAAATACTTAAATCATAAATGTAATCCATTAATAAATATATCGCATCGTTATAACATAATGTTGTTTTTTTCTAAAAAAAAAGAAAACGTTAAATGTAAATTTGTATTAATTAAAAATTGATAAGTAACATTAAAAGTTATATAAAATTAAAAGAGAAAATGGAAGAAAACAAGAGTTAGCTAAAAAAAAAAAAAAAAAATGTTTACTCCATATTACATATTACTGATTGTATTTGTGAGTAAACTTTACGGCTATGTGTTACCCATTGTTTATCAAAATCAGTGCATGATTCAAGTAACGAACCAGCAATTACACCAATACGGCGCATTAATTCACGGGTATTTTTTAATTCAATTCGTTTTGCTTCCAATGTTTGTTCTAATTCAGCAACCCGTTGTCGATGGGTTTCACATTGCTCACAACCTTTTTGAATGGAAATATCTGATGATTCTAAATCATCTGATAAATGATCTGCTTCGGATAATTGCGCTGGTGATTGCATTCTGCCTTGCATAACATTTGGTGATATTTTTTGAGGACTAAAATAATAAACAAAATTTAAAGTAACGTTATCTTTTTTTTCGTTCTCTTTGTTTTTAAAATAAAATATAATCGAAAAAAAAAAATTTTTTTTTTCGTTAAAATTTGTAAAGTTTAATCAGAATTAGTAGTCAGCATAAAATTTTTCATATAATTTGAATCTTTTTTTTTTTTAATTTCAAAATGAATCATACCTTGAGGAACATGATGAATTTGTTGTTGTATCCGAATGAGTAATAGCATCTTCAGAAATCCCTTTTGCATTTGTAACTGTACCAAATATGGATGGAAGTGATGCTAGAGAAGCATTCATTTTACCCTAAAATAATTTATCATTTAAATAGAGAAAAAAAAACACTTTCCATNAACATGATGAATTTGTTGTTGTATCCGAATGAGTAATAGCATCTTCAGAAATCCCTTTTGCATTTGTAACTGTACCAAATATGGATGGAAGTGATGCTAGAGAAGCATTCATTTTACCCTAAAATAATTTATCATTTAAATAGAGAAAAAAAAACACTTTCCATTTTAGTTTCAAATTATAAAAATTTTTATGTAATTTACTTTTTTAAATTTACTCTACTATTTTTTTTATTTATTACTATTTTAATTTACTACTACTATTATTATTATTATTAAATAATTGTTCTATTTAAGAAATAATTGAAGAATTAAATTAAGCAACTTTTAAGAATTAATATGTAAAACAATTGATAGTACCATACATATTTATGATTTTTTTCTTTCTCTATAATGTATACAATATAACGGTTATTTTTAACATCTAAAAAAAAACATTGTAAAGAATTTTTTTATTTCTTAAATTCTAAAAATAACCATTATATTATTAATGGAAATTCAATAAACAATAAATGGATAATCCAACGTTTATGATGGTGAACAGAAAGGATGTAGAAATGAAAGCAAAAGATAAACATTCATGGATGAAAGTGTAAGCTAATATCATCAATGAAGAGAAAATAAGCAGAAATAAACAAAACATGAAAAAATAAAAAAGTAAACAAAATAAAAAAAGTAAACAGTAAACAAAAAGAAGAAATGATTACCTCTTTATCGAAATGTTCTTGAAAGCAATTTTGCATGCTTACATTGACAATATTATTGCGAAAATGAACAAAGCTAAGATGTAGAGTAAATGATGCTTGCGTATTGAAATGCTTCATGCAGAAAATGCAGAAGAATGTTTGTCCAGTTGGTTGTTGATTGTTTACACCATTAGCTAGCAAATTTTGTGCAAAATTTTGCAATGCACTTGCTTGCAATAATGGATTTCCTACAACTGCATGTGCAGCTACACCATGATGTGCTGCAGCTGCTGCAGCAAGAGCACGTTGTTGCTGTTGTACAGCTAATACTTGTGCAACCTGTAATTTTTGCTAATGAAAATAAAAAAAAATGTTGACAAAATTATATCATAGGAAATATTTCCAACTTATAATACCTTCTTCTAAAGAATGTATGACTAAGTAAATTAGACATTAAACAAGAAAAAAAAAAAGAGGATGCAATCAAAATATTTGATATTTTGTAGTCGAGAAAAAGGAAACGAAAGAAAAATTATTTCTTTTTTTCTAAAAAGAGTGATATAATATTATGGTTCATTTTATTTTAATTTCAAAAAAAAAGAAAGTGTTAAATAATGTCTCACAAATTGATTTGTTTTTTTTTTCTGCTTTTAATTTAATCACAAAATAAAATTAAAAAAAAAAAAAAAAAAACATTCTAACTTTGCTCATTTCTTCGGCGGAAAAAATTGATGGTACAACTACTGCAGCATTTCCTGCTATTTGTCGTTGTTGTTGTTGCTGTTGTTGTTGTTGCTGCTGTTGTTGCTGTTGCTCTTGTTGTTGATGATGATGGTGGTGGTGCTGTTGCCGTTGTCGTTGCTGTTGCTGTTGTTGTTGCTGTTGTTGTTGTTGCTGCTGTTGTTGCTGTTGTTGTTGTTGTTGTTGTTGCTGCTGCTGTTGTTGTTGTTGTTGCTGCTGTTGTTGATGTTGTTGTTGTTGTTGTTGGCGTTGTTGCTGAACTGAAACAGACTGTCGTCTATGCCCTGGTGATGATTGTGTTGATGTTCGTGATTCTGACTTCATAATAATACCATTATTTCCAATACCATTAACGGTATCAGTCATTGGTGTACTTGTTCGTGTTATTGGTTGACTTCTGCAATCATCATAAAAAATTATTACTATTTAAATTTGGTATTTTAGTTCTTTTATTGTTAATTATATTTTTACTAGCAAATTCTTTTAACAATTTACTTCCTTGTAACTTTTTTCAAGAATTTCATTGTATCCATTTTATAGATATTTTACATTGAAATAGAGCTTTCTTTTCCTTTTTTCTCTCATTAAAATCTTCTTATTATAACATTTGTTAATATAACAAAAAAGCAATTCAAATGATATTTTTTGTCGATTAGTTGACAAACAAAATTTTATATACAGTAATGGCAATTTTTTGTTAATAGTTCTCATCCAATGATGATGCAATTGTTCATTGAACATAGCTACCGCATTTAAATGCTATCAAAAAAAGTTCCAATCATTGGTCATTAAATTGTTTTTAACCAATAATGAAAGTAATTGAATGGGTAGATTAGATAGATAGATAGATAGATAGATAGATAGATAGATAGATAGATAGATAGATAGATAGATAGATAGATAGATAGATAGATAGATAGNTGTTGTTGTTGCTGTTGTTGTTGTTGCTGCTGTTGTTGCTGTTGTTGTTGTTGTTGTTGTTGCTGCTGCTGTTGTTGTTGTTGTTGCTGCTGTTGTTGATGTTGTTGTTGTTGTTGTTGGCGTTGTTGCTGAACTGAAACAGACTGTCGTCTATGCCCTGGTGATGATTGTGTTGATGTTCGTGATTCTGACTTCATAATAATACCATTATTTCCAATACCATTAACGGTATCAGTCATTGGTGTACTTGTTCGTGTTATTGGTTGACTTCTGCAATCATCATAAAAAATTATTACTATTTAAATTTGGTATTTTAGTTCTTTTATTGTTAATTATATTTTTACTAGCAAATTCTTTTAACAATTTACTTCCTTGTAACTTTTTTCAAGAATTTCATTGTATCCATTTTATAGATATTTTACATTGAAATAGAGCTTTCTTTTCCTTTTTTCTCTCATTAAAATCTTCTTATTATAACATTTGTTAATATAACAAAAAAGCAATTCAAATGATATTTTTTGTCGATTAGTTGACAAACAAAATTTTATATACAGTAATGGCAATTTTTTGTTAATAGTTCTCATCCAATGATGATGCAATTGTTCATTGAACATAGCTACCGCATTTAAATGCTATCAAAAAAAGTTCCAATCATTGGTCATTAAATTGTTTTTAACCAATAATGAAAGTAATTGAATGGGTAGATTAGATAGATAGATAGATAGATAGATAGATAGATAGATAGATAGATAGATAGATAGATAGATAGATAGATAGATAGATAGATAGATAGATAGATAGATAGATAGATAGATAGATAGATAGATAGATAGATAGATAGATAGATAGATAGATAGATAGATAGATAGATAGATAGATAGATAGATAGATAGCTATATACAGTGGAAATTTTTCGAATGTTCTTAACAGGAACGGAAAAAAATTATCGGTATCTTTTAGTACGCTGATTTGGATAATGTGCTTATCATTACTTAGTAATTAAACAAGCCCGATA
>SSBO01000014.1:132540-229222 GCA_005281725.1 Wuchereria bancrofti | reverse complement strand
AATTAAATTTAAAAATTTAATCGCTTTTTCTGTTGTTACGTTACAACGACAACAATAGCAGCAATTACAACAACAGCAATAATAATAATTAAAAATAATAATAATAACAATAATAATAATAATAATAATAATAATAATAAGGATGACAGTAATAACAGTAACAATATACAGAAATTGTTCGACTTTTTTTAAATCTTTTCTTTCTTTTCTCCTATCAAAATATATGCCTCAATCCTAAATTTCACAAAATGTTTGCAAAAATTTTATTATAAAATTTACATAAAGTCAGCGCACTTATTATGCTAATTTTTAACATTATTGTTCCTATTATTATTATTATTATTAATTGTTATTATTGCTATTACAATTATTGTTAACTATTATTGTTAACATTTATCTTTACTATTGTGATTACTGCTATTGTTATCGCTACTGCTGTTTAATCTTTGAAACAATTGTTTGATTTTGTATGAAATTTTTGAAAATTTCAGAAAACTTTAGTTAAATGTTTAAAATGACAAAACAAAACAAAAAGTACAAAAGGATACACATGTATTTATTGATTCATTCATTAACAACCCGCACTTTTCTCAATCATACTTTTAGTCAAGTGGAATGGATATCAATCAAAAAGCGTTTCAAATGTTGCCATTTTAATTTTGAAGAACTTTTTTTCCTGTCAAAATTTTTTATTTTTTTATATTAAAGTTTCTTTCATAACATGATATTTTTTTTTCTTTTTGAAATTCATTAATGAAAAATAAAAAAGAAATGGGAAGAAAAATAAGAAAAAAGAAAGAGAGAAATAGTCTAATGTTGTAAGTTAACTTACAAACAATATTTTTTGCATCTTAAAAAAAAAGAAAAAAAAGAAAAAAAAAAANATATTTTTTTTTCTTTTTGAAATTCATTAATGAAAAATAAAAAAGAAATGGGAAGAAAAATAAGAAAAAAGAAAGAGAGAAATAGTCTAATGTTGTAAGTTAACTTACAAACAATATTTTTTGCATCTTAAAAAAAAAGAAAAAAAAGAAAAAAAAAAACTGTAATGAATTTGTATTAATAACGTGTTTTCTTTTTTCGTTTTCCATTTTTTTTTTCTCTTTTTTTTTTTAAAAAAAGTCCATAAGTAACAAATGTTCCGTGATTAAAGGCCTATTTTTACATTACTTAATGATTCATACTAAAACTTCTGTTTACATCCAATGTGCTACAATTCAAACTTTTGAAAATAGTATGATGTTAAATAAAATATAAACTGGTTCATATTTGATTAAAGTCATGATGATATGGAAAAAGTTTTTTCTATAAAAACATCAAAAATTAAAATTACAGTTCTTTTTTCTCCTTTATTTTTATAATAAAGCTTACAACCAAACGGTGAAAAAAGAAATGTTGAAATTAGAAAAGTTGTGAAAATTTTTTAAAGAATGGAAAAGAGAAGAAAACAAGCATTATTAATGAATGATTGAACTAAAGATTTTTGCTGTTTAAAAGTTAAACAAAGAAAAAAATTTTTTTTTTCTTGGCTATTAAAAATATTGTACTAAAAGCAGCAGAGAAGTGGAAAAAAATGCTTCCAATTTTTTCTAATAGAAAAAATAGAACTTTTTTTGTATTTTTTTCAAGTGTAGAAAAGAGTTAAGCGGTGAAGTTTTTTAAAGATAATTCCGTTTTTTTTTTTATTTTTAATTTAAAAGGGACAAATATTATGAGAGAAAATCCTTAGGAAAACTAAAAGCATTATTAAAGCTCTCATGTAAATTATATTAATTATGAAAATATTATAATTTGTTTTGTTTTAGAATGAAGTGGAATACTTATCTTAACATATATTTATAATTGCAAAATGAATTAATCCATTATATGTTAAATTTTAAGCTGTAAGAAGAATTTTAAAAATAGGAAAAAAAAGAACTAAATAACCAATTATGCAAAATGTTTGGAAATGTTAATTTACTACCTGGTAAATATATTAATTCAAATTTGAAAAAAAAATCCAAAAAGAGGTAAAATTAATAAAAATAAGAAATAAATTAAGTAAACAAATAAAAATATGACATAAAGAAAAGGAGAGTGAAGGATTAAAAGATGACACATTAAAATGATAGCTATATTTCAAGAAAATACAATTCCAGCAAAGGTCATTTTATTGACACAATTTGTCGGTCACAACAAACATTCATGGGTGTGTCTTTCTGGTAACTCGGGTCATCATCATCCCTTTCTTTTCAACATGCTTCTTTATTTAAGGGATGTGTGCCTGTTGACCTTTTCTTGCAATCTTTCTCAATCGATTAACTTAAGCGATAATTGTTCGTTTTTGTTTGTCATCGTTTACTTACATTAATCATTATGATATCACTCATAAGTAATCTCATCATGATCAATTCAAATGATGCTACTTCTAGCATAACTTACAATATTAGCGCTGTTCTATTATTAGATATCACCATTATCATTAATTCAATATATAAATGAACAATATTATTACATACTAATAATAAGTATACGTATAAAGTAAAAGCAAAAAAAAAAAAGGAAACATGAAAGAAGAGAAAGTTAAATAAATGAAAGAATTTTAAACATTTCATTAATTGTTAATCAAAATCTTCTCTTACGATTTATATCAAATTTTAGGATTAGCAATATTACAACTGAAGCAGAAGCGGCAAAAGAAGTGCTAGTTAAGGAGATATAAAGTATCTATCTCAGTACCTCAAATCATCATCACATCTTTACCGAACTGCTTGCTTATATGAGATACTTCTGTGCATCGTATCCTGAATACATACATACATACACATACATACATACATGCATACATACATACATACATACAAATGCATAGATATTTAACGGACCCCTCCCACAACTATCACCATTTGCAGGATATGTCGGTGATAAAAAGCGTTAGTGGTATTGAGTATGAAGAAGTTGAAGAAAGATGTGTATGTGTGTATGTGTATGTGTCTGTGCGTGTGTATGCGTGTGTGTGTGTATGTGTGCTTCACTTAGTTAGCTATAAGCTAACTCATTTGATCGCTAAAGCAAAGAGTGAATAGCACGAAATTTTGGCAAAAACGATATGAAGATGCTGAATTCGGAATATGGCGTCGCAATGTAGTTGGTACCTTCAGGCACCAATCCCGAAGCATTAAGCCCATCGTAATATCATCATTATCATATCTCTTATCCCGTCTCAACTGTCCCTTGAAGCTCATCGTATTCATTCACATCGTTGATGATAGAAATAATGCAAAACTGATAGGCAAGTATGATTTGTATTACATTTATACTCTGCTTATTTTAGCTTATCAGTTATAGCTACCGTTTACTGAAAACAAAAGTACCGTATCCTTTCCATTTCCAGCAATATATTGATGCATTTTTTTCATTAATGTTGATAATTATTATAATTATTATTTTTTTTCTTTTTTGATATCATTTTAAATATGTTACTTTAAGATATGTTAGCAACTAGATAACTAGTTAACTAATATTAGTTATTTGTGGCAAAAAACAAAAACAAACAAATAAACGAATAAACAAACTGACCGTTAATTAGTAAAAATTGTTATGGTCAATAATTACATCAATTATAGCTATCGAAAACATAAACAGAGTTAAATGAATGAAGGGAAAAAAATGAACTTGAAATAAATTGCATTATTTTTTTCTAAGACAAAAAAAGAAACAAAGAAAGAATTTTTACCTGAGAAAGATTACAGGAGTCAAATAACTAATGAACTTTAAGTTAATCAAAAATAAACAAATAAATAATAATAAATAAATAAGTAGAAATTTTCTCATTGCACTACTACTTAATATTAGCAATAAATATTAGTATTGAAAAAAGGATAAGACCAAAGTTTTTTTTTTTAGTTTTTAGTGCATATATATTTAAATGTGCATTATCATAAGGTGCATCTTTTAAGGAAAATTTCTTAATTAAAGGAAAAATTTTCGGGAAATTTATAACTGATCCAATAACTACTATTAAAAGCAAATGATAAAAATTACATTCATTTCCTAAACACACACACACAAGTAATAATAATTGATATTAGAAATTTTTAATTTCTTCTAAAATGTATTTGCAAATGCAATTAAACTTTGCAAAAAAGAAAAAAAGAAAGGTAGAAAACGAAGAAATAAATAAAATATACACATGCAAAATAAAAAAAAAATTAACAAAGATAGAAGAATAAACAAAAAGCATTTAACACTTCTTTTCAAACATAAAAATAGGGCTAAAATAATTGATAAAAACGAAAGTAAGCTTTATGTTAAAAGCTAACACAAGTAGCACTGGACATTAACAAAGCTTGAGACCAATGGAAAGTGTTGATGAAGTAGACGAAAAGGTGAATGATGTTGGTGGTGATGATGATAATGATGATGATAATTGTGGACGATGAAGAAAAGGAGTAGAAGGGAGAAAAGAAAAGTAAATGAGAGTTTGTGCTTAGATCGAATTCGCTTAATCATCTGCCACGGCTGCTACTTCTACTTCATCATTATATTAGGATTGCTTCATCTTCATCTTCCTATTCCACTTTGGAAGAAATTTTCAACGAGATCAAGATGTGCAATATTAAAGAAGATAACATAAAAAATAAAATAAAATTTTAAAAAAAGCGAAAAAAAAAACGAAAAAACATCAAAAAAATGCTCAAAAAAAAAAAAAAAATCATGATATTTGATAAATAATTTTAAGAAAAATGGGTGAAAGAAAAAAAGAGATGACGATTAGACGTCTTAAAGATTTATATATAAATATAAATATGGAGGCACATCTGGTGAACACACTCTTTCACATTTCACGGAATCCGACGTAATATCAACAGATCCATGCAATTCAAATCCATGTATTATATTCCGCTTTTCAATCTTTTTTTCTTCTTTTTTTTTTTCATCCTCATTTTTCTTCACTCTTCCCGCTCTCACATTCTTATTTCTTGTCACCAATCCTCTTGATACTATCCTTTTCATCATTTTCCTTCCTCAATAATCCTATTACCAATATAACTACAAATCCAAGATAGCAACAACAGCTGACATTACAATTATTCATTTGCGTGTGTGTGTATGTCTGTATCTGTATGTGTGTGTATGCGTGTGTATGTCTGTATGTATGTGTATACATATATATGTCCGTAATATGCGTGAGAAATTAATTTTTGTTGTAAATATTTCGAAAAATGTCGTAACTGTAATCATCATCTACAATATTTTAAAATTAAAATTTCAAGGTTTTTTTTCTCACGCAAACTTATCTGTTAGAATAAATTGAAATAAATGATATGATGTTAATTACGCTTAATCTTATTAAATTATAAAATAAATTTGAAATTATAGCATAATGAAGAGCAACATGCATACTATATATGATTGTATTACGGTAATTGAAATGAGCAAAAATTTATGTTGAATAAGAATTGAAGGAAAATTTTCCATGCGAAAATGTTAATAAAGACAAACTGTAACTGAAAAATGCATTAACTTCAACGTAATTAATTAATTTAAAAGTGAATCTTCCCGCGTTATATCCAATAAATCATTGTGTCGGCATGTCTCTTATATCAATACTATTTGAAAATATATGTCAATGTGTACGCATTTAATATCATATGGGTGTATGGTACATTTTGTAACGGTTACATTCTTTCACAAATACATACATATACACACGTGCACACATGCTCACACATACACGTATATACACGTATACATACGTGTTATACATATGCAACAAATCGATGATAGATGATTAAAATTTATATATGACATTGTTGATAATGATAATCATTGTATTGTTAATAGTAAGTCAGTAGACATACCAATGATTATATTCATTGCAAAGTTTCATGATAATTATATCAGTGTTAGTTAACAATTACCAGTACTAATGATCACTGTAATAATAACGATTACGCAAATGATGATGATAGTAATAATAATAGTGATTAATAATTAATAATAACGATAATAATAATAACAATAATAATGGTAATAATGATAACAATAATAATAATAATAGTAATAACAATGATTATCTTAGTGTCACTGACAACATTGACAATATTGTTTTTTGAACTTAAAATAAGTGAATTTATCTAATTATTGCTTACTAACGTTTAAAAATGATAGCATGGTTAGTAGTAGTATTAACAATGAATGTATTTGATTTTCTCGTATATTTTCTTTTTATTCTCTTACCTCACCCTCTTGTTTTTCCCCTTCCTCTCTCCTTCTCTTTTTTCCTGAATTCATGAAAGTATCTGATTTCACTTTTTTCTTCTTTTTTTTTTTTTGAAGAAAAAATAGTAGCAAAGATTTTCTTGAAAAAAAAAAAAGCAGTGAAATGTGAAATATTTGACATGTGAACTATTTAGTTCCCTAAGTAATAGCACAAAAACGATACCGTAATCGTCTGTGTTTCTTTTTTTCTTTTGTAAAACGGCCTAAATTCATTGCTTTTTTTTTTCCTTATATATTATAGAACATTTTATTCTTTATGAAACTGCCATTTCGATTACAAATTAAAAAAAGAGAGAGAGACAGGGAAATGGAAATATTATTATTTTTAACTATTCTACGATTTTTGAGTATTATAATTTAAAAAAAAAAAGCAGTAACAAATAGTTTGCTTTTTCTTTTAAGAAGACGAAAATTTTATTTGACATTATTCGTCGGATTATTTCAGATTTTAGGCATTTTTTGCCATTCTAATCGATCTTATCATCTTTTCCATTCATCATATCCACTTATTCTGATTATTGTAAAAGGAAAAGAGAACTTTTTTTCTTTTCATTTTCTCTCTTTCATCTTTCTTCTTAAATTCATTCCAAATTTTTGAGCTATTTTAGCTGCAGGAAAAAAAGGGAAACCAAATTTTTTGAAAGCAAAAATTTGCTTCAAAATTATAATTAATTTAATTCTATAACACTAATTTTAACAATTAACTAACTTTTAAAGAAAATATACTGAGAATAAATTAATTTATCCATGAAAAATGTAAATATGTAATTATGGAACGACAATTAAAACAATCCATAATTTAATTGGATAATTATGGATCAATGAACTGGGAAAGGGATCAATGAACTGGGAAAGGTATGAGAATGAGGTGACAAGAAAAAGTAAGCGATATGAGAAAAAAGTCGAAAGAAGACAACCAAGAATTGGAAACAAAATCTAGTCTGAGATAATTTAATATTAGCGTTGAGACTATTGTCTGTGACAATTTTAACATTAGCTTGAAATTATTATTTATATATAAAAATAAATATTATACAAGCATGTGTGTGTGTATGTGTGTGTTGTGTATGTATGTATGTGTTCGTTTGGTTTACCAACCAATAGATAGAGTCTAAGGTTGCATTTGTCATCAGATTTTTTTTTTAACTAAGGTGTTCATTTAAGCAAGCTATCAGTCACCGTAATCTCGATGAAATATCTCAGTAAGCAAACGAATGACAATAAATGACAGACATCCTTCCTACAAACAACTTTTATTTCATTTATTTCTTTATTTCATTCTCATTTATTTATTTTTACTCGAATTGCAATGATTTAATTAATAGAGCAAAAATACATATAAAGAAATGAATAGGAGTTTATCCATGAAAAGACTGTATTACTGCAAGATAAATTTTATAAAATTATTCAATTCTATCAAACAAAATTTAACGTTTTTTTTTTTCTAAGTAATTCGATATGAGAGAATTTCATGAGGAAAAATCATCACTACTGAATGGTTAATAGAAATAAAACATATGTTACGACTGGTCAACAACCGTATCATTTGCGGTATGCATCATTATTCCCAGATGTTTAAACTATCATTTAGTAAATGGGTAAATCCCTTTCTTACCCATAAACCACAAAAGTTTGGCTGATCGGTAGCATCTTCAGTTTACAATGCTTGTACTTATGGTATGTGCAGAGTATGTATATGTGACTGTTTGGGGGTATACCCAATACCCAATGTTTGTATGCTTATATGATGTGCATCTGTCTGCGTGCGTCCGTGTGTATGTGTATGTATGTGTGTGTGTGTGTGTGTATGTGTGTGCACTGTACAAGAATGCTAAATTTAAATGAAAGCTAAAGGATAGTTAGTAGCTGGTAAATAAAGAAATGAAGAGCTAACTAACTTACTTGTTATGTGTGCGTGTGTTACGGGTTTGTTAGGGATGGGCAAAAAGAATAGATGAATGAGAAGAGGAAAGTGAAAAAGAAAGGAAAAAGGAAAAATATACTGGAAGAAGAAGTATTTGCAGGAAGAGTTAGAACAGTTAAGAATCGGTAGCTAAAATTGTCATCAGTTCGGTTGAGGTCACTTCTTGCAAAATGCAAGCAATATGCAAGCTAACTTCCTCTCTTCATACTCTTAGCCTATTATCGTTCTAAAACTAAAGCAAGCAGCAGCTTCTTCTTCTTCTTCCTCTTCCTCTTCCTCTATTTCATTTCATTAGCAAACATGTTCATACCCATATACCCCTACCCATGCCTATACCCATACCCATACACAACATAAGCACATACAGTATGATATCACTATTTAACACACGCATCTATCTTTCTTACCCAAAATTATCTCTTCCTTTTTTTTTTTTTTGTCTTCTCCCGCTTTCTTTCTTTTTTCCAATCTTTATTTTTCTTTTCAAGAAATTTTTCTTCATATGAAATTAATCTTATCTTCTTAAATAGCCAATAAATGATATTTTTAATATAAATGAAATTATAAATAACAATAAATATCCTATATGGATGAGTAAAATTTGATAATGAATTATTTAAAATAAGAGAAATATGAAAAATGCATCTATTTTTAAATTAATCTAAAAGAAAATATTATTATTTGAAATAATTTCATATAAAAATACATTTCACACGATAAATTATGCAAAAGAAAAAAATAATAAAGAAAAAAAGAAAAAACGACGAAAAAGAAAGAAATTCATAATTAAAAAAAAAAAAAATTATACCGAAAATGATTGAGAAGAATGAATGCTAATGTTGTAGTTAGATGATTGAAAAATATATGCTTGTTTGTTTGAAATGATGAAGTTAGATTTCGGTCAGTTTTGAGCTTCTTGAAAATTTCCACCACACTTCGATACGTGAATGAATGATGGCAATTTTACTTTGACAAAAGGAAATCGTGCCTATTAGCCTATTCTAAACTCCACCTCCATCTCTTTTCATCCTCCTTTTTGAAATCTTCAATTTTCAAATTCCACTCCGCCCTTTTTCGATCACTTTCCGGAACTTTTAACTCTTACTAACATCAACAATCATCCTATTGCTCACATCTGTATATTTGAATATTGAAGTATTTTGCTTGCAATAATTTACGCAATAGAAATGATCAACTCACGCACACAAGCTATTATTCTTTACACTTTAGTAAAATTGCCTTTCACAAACTACAACATACTACAAATAATCCTTTTGTGTATCAGGTTAACGCTTTCCATTTACATTTTATTTCATTCCTCGTCAAACTTTCCACATTTATGTACTTCAATCACGCATTAAAAATTTTTACCTTTCTCTCTGTTCTTCCCTTCTTCTCCCTTTCTCTTTCTCTTTCTCTTTCTCTCTATTTAACAAATTCATTGTTATAAATAACTAAAAGTCCGAATAAGAACTACTTTTGACAGTGAAATAGATTGATAACCGTTGAACAGATCGGTTAATTTACAGTAAATTCACTTTTTTTTTTCATCTTTCTCTCTCTTCTTCCTTTTTTTTTTCCATTCTTTTATTCTTTTCAGAAATAGTTCATCCACATATGATAATAATTTTTGTAACCGGAAATGTATGATTTGACATTTGAACAGGTGTATATGTAATTAATAATGTTACTATAATTAGCTATAAAAAAAAGGAAAAAAATCTACTTTTATTTTTTATAATAATGAGAAATTTCACAAGTTCCTTTCTTTCTTTTTCTTTCCTTCTTTTCATGTATTTTTAAAATGGCAAATATAAAGCAATAATTTATATTAATATATTTTTAATTATTAATTATAATTTTTCTTTTAAAATAAATTAAAATTCAAATATCAATTATCACTTATTTCTTGTTATAGAAATTTTTCATTTTAATTGATTTAAAAAAAAAAAAGAAAAATGATTAGTTAATATTTTATATGTAAGAATAATGGTAAATGTATGTATGTATGTATGTGTGGATATATATGTTGAGAAATGATCGAATGTATGTGAGGTGCGGCTATATCTGAGGTATCTATAACGCATAAGAAAGACAGGAGGTCATTTTACGGCCGGAGGCAGGCACAGGCTTGTTCCAACCAAGCTAACTATACATCTTTCCTTACAAACGTAGGCTAAACATCATCATCAAGATAGCACAGCCGTGTATGTGTATGTATGTGAGTATGTGTATGTGTTTTGTGTATGTGTATGTCGAACCGAACTCTCGACTTAAGCTCCTGACATTAACCTCCGTTCTGTCTTGTAATAGTCTCAGCATTGGTCGTCAATTGGTTAAAATTATTCTTCAAAGGGAAGGCATAAAAAATTTCATAAATTTTAATTAATTAATTAATAATTAATAATAATCATATAAGACATTTCATATTTATAATAAGAAAAATTTAAAAAAAAAAAAAGAATGAATGAAATAAAACAATAAATATCCGGAATAAAATAGTACTGATTTTTTTTTTTTTTTGTTATTGTTGTTTTATTTTTGGTAGTAAAATTAAAATAATTATAACAATTAATGAATATAAATCAACTGATCAGATTAGTATTATTTATGATTGGAAGAAAATTGAAAATTAAAATTTGAATGAATTTGGATGGAAATAAGTGTTTGTTTTAAATAATTACAAATCAAGTTATGCGGATTAATTTCATATGAATGGGAAATAGTTGACAGTATGATGAATAAACTCATGAGATTTTCAAGTAGTTTAAATTGCTGTTTACAAAGTAAATAAAGTGAAACTTTTAACAAAATTATGGATTTTCGTCAAGAAGGAAAAGTAAATGAGAATAAATTGAGAATAAATATGAAGAAATCTGAAATGTATTAGGACGGTATGTATAATCGTTTGCAAAATAAATTGTCAGAAGAAAAAAAAAAAAGGACGAAAAAGTTTGATATATTTAGAAATCCTTTGACAAAAGTTAAAATAAACTTGCTAAATGAAGTGGAAATTATATTTTAGTCAAGCAATGATCAGGAAAAGATACCACTTATTCATATCTATTTGTTACTGAAAAACTTCAGCAAATGTTTTTTTAGTGTTTTTTTTTTTTAAATGACGAACTTGTTATAAAATATTTAGGAAGAAATGAGAGAAAAACCATCCTTTTTTTTTCAAATTAAAGTGAAAAGATTTTGTTAATTTCAAAAAAAAAGTTCTTTTTTTCTGGTTAATATTCGAGGAAAGAAAAGAAAAAAAAAAGTCTTCGCAAAATGAAAAATGATAAATAAAATATAATGAATATTAATTACAATGATGAAGTAATCTTGTTATTACTTAATTATTTAATGAAAAAAGGCGAATCATTTTTAATCAGTAAGGAAAAATAAAAAAGAAAATGAAATTACAGTTTGTGTACTGTCATAGAATACATATGCAACAACAACGATTGTTTTTTCTTTTCAATTATCATTTAGAAAATAAATTCTTAAATAATTATGAACAACTTATTTTTAAAAAATGGGTCATTTCAAGGAGAAAGTATTAAATTTTGAAAAAAGAAATTTTTTTCCTTTTTATTATAACTTTGATTAAATTAACATAGACAAAGATAGTAAAGAGAAATTCTGGAAAACGTATGGAAAGCAATGAAATGTTGCTAAATGATGTTATCAGTGAATGATGACTTGAAAGTCATTGCGATCTACATGAATGAAAGTTATCGTTATCATATCAGTGATTGTCCAAAAACGATCAATCCCAGGGCATGTGTCTTTTCCACCATTTGTATACCTTTCTGTCCTTATCAGAGGAAACTACTCGGGTCACGCTGCTGCTATTACTATTAATGCTACAACAACAACTATTACTACTACAATTATCACTACTGCTACTACTGCTATCACCTAATTACTTGCAATTATCATGATATTATAGTTAAAAATTATCAAATCTGATGATATTTCTTTTTTTTTTGTGCAACACATAACATCAATCTTTTTCACCAGTAATTTTTCATCATTTTTATTTTTTGCAACATCATTTTGACCTTTTGCCTTCAATGTCACATTGTCATTTTCGAGTAAACAATTGTAATAGAGAAAAGATGAGGAAAAGTGTTAAGAAGAAAAGACGAAAAAGAAAAATGCTATATTATTTTCAAATAAAATAATTGAAATTCACGAAAGAAAAAATTATCCCTTTAAATAATAGGAAATTTGAAATTATTTTAAAATGATAAATGTTGATTGAAATTTTGAAATTACATTCATTAAACAAATTAATCTCAATTCATCAGGACTATTTACTATCAATAATTTTAACTTTTTAAAATTTACAATTTTAACTATTACTTGAGCAATGATAAAAATTTATGAAAAATAAATGAGCAAGAAATATTATTGGTAGCAAAACAAATTAACAAAATGATAAACAATTTCGACAAATTATTCTTACATTAATTTAAAAGTTAGATGGAAATTTCGTTACTAACATTAATTTTCAAAATAAATTGAAATATGTTAAATTTCAATCATTAGAAAGAAAAAATTTATCATTACTTAACTTAAATTAACTTTGAATCGAATGAATCAGTATTTGGAAGAACGATATGATTGTGAAATGTAGAGTGTATTTATTAAAGCATTTGCACTGACTGAATTAAGTTGATAAATAGTTTTGAGAGTTTCGATGCTATTGAATTAAGCATAAGCAAAAGATGTATGTGTGTTCTCACGCATATAAATCGAATTAAGTGGTAAAATATTCTCAAACACAAAATATCATCATCATTCGATATAAAAGCACCATCAACATTTTTAACTCATACATTTAATTTATACATTTTGACAATTAAAAATAACACGATCAAAAATTATAAATTAAAAAAAATTTCGTTTCCCTAATTTATATTTAAAAAAAAAAAAAAAATCAAATATTTTGATTGTTATATAGTTGTACACGATTATAAATGAAATGTATTTTGTTATTATGTGATATTGAAATTAATAATATAAGACTGCTTTAGTTACTGTATTTACAATAAATATTAGCAAATGAAAGTATGCTTTAGAAATGTTGTGAAAAAGTTTAATTGTATTAAATATTACCAATATTTTTTTTTAATTTAATTATTTTATAAAATAAAATAAATGCATTTTAGTTCACAGTTAAATCAATATTATCTGTAATCTTTTCAAAAAATTAATAACAATATAAAATATTAAAAAAAAAAATAAATAAATTCCATTTTGAATTTGCTATTATAACACACTTCTTAGCAAATGAAATGATGAATAATTTGAATTCCAAAAAAAAAAAAAAAAAGAAAATACTTTCTTTTTTTTTTCTCATTGATAAGATTACTAATTATTGTACAGCTTTGATGTATACATCAATAAATTATATCAAAAAAACAAATATTTGTTGAGTTATTGAAAAAAAAAAAAAAACGAAAGGAAAAGGAAAAAGAAATTTATTTTATTAAAATTTCAACTATTAACTAAGGAAATATTAGATTTTAATTGAATGATTAATCTGTTTTTAATCATAAATGATAAAATAAAAGCAAAAGTTAATGAAGTTGAAAAGATTTATTATGAAGTAAAGAAAGATGAGAAAGCATGAGCTTGAAATGGGTTACTCAAACAAACCTCAATTGTACTCATCAATGTCTCAAGCACTAGCGGTACTATTTCGATTCCATACCTGTTTGTTCTTCAAATCAAACAAGATCAAGTTTCTTCTCTTTCTTTTCTACCTTTTTCTATTTTCTTTTTTTTTCCTTGTATATATAAGTTTATTTTTTCCTTTTAGACATTTATTTTTGTTAATTTATGAGATTATTTTATATTTTTCATTATTATTATTATTATTATCATTATTAATGAATTAATGAATAAAAGTTTTTTTTTTTTTTGAAAAAAAAAACTTAAAAATATTTTTATATTAAAAAAAATTTTTATCAATTAATATATCGTCGTTTTCCATCATTAAATCAATATTTTATTATGTAAAAATAATTATTAAATATTCCATTATTAATTCATACCAAAACATCAAATGAATATAATAATAAATTTTTACATAATGAATAAATATTATGATCTATTATTCGTATTTGTATATGTTTGCTATTATTTCATCAAGTTTTTTTCGTTTTTTTTTTTCTTTTTCAAACTAATTATTTTATTTTTGAGTGAAATTATTGCTCAAAAGTAGGAAATATTTGAAATTTTGTTATAAAAATAAAAGATAGAGAAAGGGAGAGAGGGAAAAAGAAAAGAAAGAAAGTAAACAAAACAAATATTATATTTTAATACTAAATTTTATATAATTTTTTTTTCTAATTTTTCTTTTCCTTCTTTTTTTTTTTCAACATACAGTATAAAATGAAAATATGTTTGAGTGAGGGTGACTGTAACATAATATAAAGGTCGTTGAATCATTTATTAAAAAAGTTTCAATCTTTTTTTTTTTGTTTTTTATTTTCATTTGTTTCTTTTTTCCATTCTCTAATAACTATTGTATGAAATCAAAAAACAAACAAACAAACAAAACAAAAAAATAAATAATACAATAGAGATAAATTGTTTTTTCTTTTTTTTTTTTAATTATTATTCTTAAATAGTCTAAAAATAGAAATAAAGTTTAAAAAAAAATGAATAAAACAGACATCTGAAACAGACGTATGTAATATGAATGCTAAATTGAATGGCATCTTTTTCTTTTTTTTTCTTTTTTTTTTTTTGTTTTTTATTTTCATTTGTTTCTTTTTTCCATTCTCTAATAACTATTGTATGAAATCAAAAAACAAACAAACAAACAAAACAAAAAAATAAATAATACAATAGAGATAAATTGTTTTTTCTTTTTTTTTTTTAATTATTATTCTTAAATAGTCTAAAAATAGAAATAAAGTTTAAAAAAAAATGAATAAAACAGACATCTGAAACAGACGTATGTAATATGAATGCTAAATTGAATGGCATCTTTTTCTTTTTTTTTCTTTTTTTTTTTTTTTTTTTTTTGTAGTGGACAGAAGAAATAGAGAAGAAGAAAATGATCTGTTGACTGATGGCGTCAGGAGGTTTTCAACTCTTGAACTATACACTGATCTAATACTTCTTTAACATGCCACATGCATACACATACACATACACATACATACATACATACACAAATACATTTGTGATTTAGAAGTTTCTGGTTGGGATATAAATACTATCTAGCTTAATAGACAAGAATGAACAGGCGCGTTTTTTAACCTTATCCGGATACTCTTTCTTTGTTATTATCTTCTTTCTTTTTTCGCTTTTCTTTTTTTTTTTACTAAATTTATTAAAATTTTTAGTCCAAATTATTTGGATTAATCTTTATTTTTTGTTTGAATATAATTAATAATTGGCAAGAATTTTACAATTTAATTAAAATGATTAAAATGAAAAAGTTTTGACCGTTTTTTTTCTTCAAGTTTAAAAAAAAATGAATAAAACAGACATCTGAAACAGACGTATGTAATATGAATGCTAAATTGAATGGCATCTTTTTCTTTTTTTTTCTTTTTTTTTTTAAATCGACTTTTCTGTCTTACNGTACTATTTCGATTCCATACCTGTTTGTTCTTCAAATCAAACAAGATCAAGTTTCTTCTCTTTCTTTTCTACCTTTTTCTATTTTCTTTTTTTTTCCTTGTATATATAAGTTTATTTTTTCCTTTTAGACATTTATTTTTGTTAATTTATGAGATTATTTTATATTTTTCATTATTATTATTATTATTATCATTATTAATGAATTAATGAATAAAAGTTTTTTTTTTTTTTGAAAAAAAAAACTTAAAAATATTTTTATATTAAAAAAAATTTTTATCAATTAATATATCGTCGTTTTCCATCATTAAATCAATATTTTATTATGTAAAAATAATTATTAAATATTCCATTATTAATTCATACCAAAACATCAAATGAATATAATAATAAATTTTTACATAATGAATAAATATTATGATCTATTATTCGTATTTGTATATGTTTGCTATTATTTCATCAAGTTTTTTTCGTTTTTTTTTTTCTTTTTCAAACTAATTATTTTATTTTTGAGTGAAATTATTGCTCAAAAGTAGGAAATATTTGAAATTTTGTTATAAAAATAAAAGATAGAGAAAGGGAGAGAGGGAAAAAGAAAAGAAAGAAAGTAAACAAAACAAATATTATATTTTAATACTAAATTTTATATAATTTTTTTTTCTAATTTTTCTTTTCCTTCTTTTTTTTTTTCAACATACAGTATAAAATGAAAATATGTTTGAGTGAGGGTGACTGTAACATAATATAAAGGTCGTTGAATCATTTATTAAAAAAGTTTCAATCTTTTTTTTTTTGTTTTTTATTTTCATTTGTTTCTTTTTTCCATTCTCTAATAACTATTGTATGAAATCAAAAAACAAACAAACAAACAAAACAAAAAAATAAATAATACAATAGAGATAAATTGTTTTTTCTTTTTTTTTTTTAATTATTATTCTTAAATAGTCTAAAAATAGAAATAAAGTTTAAAAAAAAATGAATAAAACAGACATCTGAAACAGACGTATGTAATATGAATGCTAAATTGAATGGCATCTTTTTCTTTTTTTTTCTTTTTTTTTTTGTAGTGGACAGAAGAAATAGAGAAGAAGAAAATGATCTGTTGACTGATGGCGTCAGGAGGTTTTCAACTCTTGAACTATACACTGATCTAATACTTCTTTAACATGCCACATGCATACACATACACATACATACATACATACACAAATACATTTGTGATTTAGAAGTTTCTGGTTGGGATATAAATACTATCTAGCTTAATAGACAAGAATGAACAGGCGCGTTTTTTAACCTTATCCGGATACTCTTTCTTTGTTATTATCTTCTTTCTTTTTTCGCTTTTCTTTTTTTTTTTACTAAATTTATTAAAATTTTTAGTCCAAATTATTTGGATTAATCTTTATTTTTTGTTTGAATATAATTAATAATTGGCAAGAATTTTACAATTTAATTAAAATGATTAAAATGAAAAAGTTTTGACCGTTTTTTTTCTTCATTATTAAATAAATAGTATCATAGTTTAATTTTTCTTTCTTTTTTTTACATTTTATTCATTCATAATTTTCACCAGTTTTTTTTTTTTTTTTCATCTAATTAATCAATCTTTTTTTTTCCTCTCTCTCTTCTTTTTTTCTTTTTCATTCTTATTTCTTCTCTATCTTTCATTTGTCTTTTAATGATAAGTTGGTGTTATATGGTAGCTAAAAAATCACAGCTGACTTATGTGACATATATAATAATAGTAAAGTGTAGACTAGCAGAACATCATGCTTTATTATTGTCATTTTACAGGTGATATTAACATTTGGGGGTTATCTTCCTTTTTTTTTTTCTTTTTTTTTTTTGTTTTGTAATATTTGAAATTTAAAAAAAAAAGAAAGAGAAAAATAAATAAAACATGTAACTATTTTTGGAACAATTTTTTTTTCCTTGAAAAATTTAAATTATTGGAATTGATAAATTGGTCTATTGTTGTTTTGCAGGTAATTCTGATTTAAAAAAAAAAAGAAAAAAAATTGATTACTCTTGCATTGTTTCAGCCTTCGTTTTCTTTTCCTTTTCGAATTATAGTTTCTATTATTCATGTTATAATTGTTAAATTAGTGCAACTGATAAATTACTTTCGATTATTTGTCATTATAATTGTTGAATTAGTAAAACTAATAAAACAAAATAACATTATTTACATTATAATTACGATACATTCATATTCTTAAATTGATTTATTTGATTAAAAGAAAAAAATTTTTATTTAATCGTTCTTGCATTGTTTCAGCTTTTTTTTTTTGAATTATAGTTTTGATTGAAATTATAATTTTTTGCTAAAAACAATATATTTTTGTTTAATAAGTTAAACTAATCACATATAACGGAACTGTCACAGAAGTTAATTACGATATGATAAAGAAAATTTGCATAGCGGATTATATGGATCAAGGAATGTCACATACTGAAAACTTGACCGGAATAAACATAGGCCAACCTGATCGATCCTTTAAGTATACAAATATTTTTTTATATGTATACAAATATATATCATTAGGACAAAATTTTCATCTTTATGATTTATGATGAACAATTTTCATTCTAAAATAAACTTCATACGGTTTCATGTTAAATTCCCATTTACAAGAATAAATTTTATACCGAAAATTATAATTAAATTAAATTTTCAACAGGAAAACTTATTTGAAAGTTAAACATCCATGATTAATTTTGCTAGAAGTGAAATGAATTCCAAATTAATTTCAATAATAATTAGTCATTCCTTTTTTTTTTAAATCAAAAATTCTCTGCCATAAATCAATCATATCTTGTTAGTGTAAAATGATAAGAATTTTTCTTAAAATTAATATACATTGGAATAATTGTTTAGTTTCGAAATTTCTATATATGAAACAAAATGTAGTAACAAGTTGGCGCAATATGAATACATCAACAAAGAGGTAAAAGCTTTTATTTACTCAGTTACGGTGCTGACTGACGAAGGCCGCCTTATAATTGATGAGGTGATGTTTTCTCACGGGAGCAAATCTATTCTCAAATACAAAATCAAACAAACCATGCATTCCGTATCATCAATAGCAATTGCAACCTTAATCATGATATTTTATCTTATAAAAATGAAAATGAAAATTACCTGATAAATTATTGAAATTTCTCATTTCTCTCTTAAATGCTACCTGATTTCTAATCTTTTTTTTTTTTTTTGCTAAAAATTTATTTGTTGTATATTCTAAAAAAAAAAAATTTTTGATATATTTTATCATCATAAAATTTCATAAATTATTTTAATCATTTTTTAAGAGTTGCAAACTGGATGAATTTAATTTCCATCATTGTATTTATAATTTTTAGTTTACTAATTTAATTTCAGATTAGTAATCAAACTAGAAAGATTTTAATACATCGAAATTTCATTCTCGACAATTAATTCTGGATGAATTTTTAGAATATAATAAGAATTTGTCAAATTTCACTTAGATAATTGTAGTAACAAGTGTAACATATATAGTTCAGAAGTTTTGCGCATAGCATTAACCGATTCGAATTATGAAAATTAATTAAACAAGACAATTTAACGTCATATTGCAAACCGTTTCAGGAAAACGGTTTGTGACTAACGTATGATTTGCTTGCAGTCAGATAATTAATAGCTTATGTTAAATAAATAACTAATCATGATAATTATTAACCTAAAATTACAGAATTGAAATTCATTTCTTCGGATCATATCAAGTTAAAATTTTTCTATTTAGCAATGTGATTTCCAAGGAATTTAATTTTTATTCCTATAATATCATCCATAACATTCATCAATTAGCACTATCAACCAACGATTATATTTTCAGCAAAAAATTGTTGATGCAGTACAAACTTTAACTCTTCTTTATGTTTAAGGCACATTTAAGTCTATTTAAGTAATCAATAAAAGAAATAAGTTTACTAAAAATAGTTACTTTAAAATTTGTAAACAACAGAATTTAAGTCAATAATTTTTTGCTTCACATATGTATTGGAAATTTCTTTTCATTTTTTTTTTTTTTTTAGACAAAATATGACAAAATTTCCATCATAAGTTTCCATCATTGATCCAATATCATAGTGAAAAAATAATCACTACTGGTTATCAGTGATGATAGGAGGCGAAAACAATAGTAGTGTACCATCAATTTGAGGGAAACCACCTGATAGCAGCAACAAGGACAGAAGAATCATAGAGGGGGAACAAATCTATAAATATTAAGATAATATTCCAATAACCACTTAAATTAAATCTTAAATATTTTAAATAAAATCTAAATCTTAAATAAAGATAAATAACAATTAAAATCTTTGAACTTATACATTAGAATAATTAATAAATCTAATCATAAATGGTACATCCAATTATTTTAGACTTATATTTACTTCTCAACTCCGTTCTACATTCATTAAGATTAATGAGTTTATGATGCAATAAGTATCAGTTATGGGCTATCAATCATACAAAAGCGGAATAATGCACAAATTGCTTATTTGTGAAATATTTATTAAATATCGCAATGTAATCATCAAGTTTTGTTTATTACTTGAACAGGTGATTATTCAGTGTATCAATTTATTCCTTTTTTTTTTTTTTTTTTTGAACTAATGAATTAGTCTTTTGTTCAAACTGAGCAAATTTGAGGACAAGAATGTCTTCGTGATATCAGTTAATTCTCTTCAAATAATCATTCGAAGAGATATATGATCGATTATGATATTACTGTGATAATTTTATAATGTTATCCAAAAATATAACTATATGTACATTTTATCGATCTATATGCAAATATAATGCACCAATACATGATAACACAGTGAGAGTTATTACAAGCAGTTTTTAAACAATGTGGAATAGAAAAAAAAAAAAAAGAAAACTTGCAAAAGATAAATCATTTAAAAAATAACTTAGCATGTCGTTGTTTGTTTTATCGAAACCATCACCAAAATACCTAGATTTAGATATTCCATATAACGGAATGATTTTACCCACAAACATAAAGTATACACCAAACAGAGGTATCAGGAAAAAAACATTGTGTTTAACCATTTTGAATTTACACCTATCGATTGGATTATTAAAATGAGACGTTAGTTTTGTGAGAAAAGGTAAGAAATAGAAAAATATAAATAAGAAATAATTAAATAGAGCAAATGATGCATTTACTTACTCCTCATCTCTTTTAATATTCAACAAAGAACACGAAAGAAAGAACTTCTGAATAAAGGCAACAGAAATTATTCTTCTGCATTATACATGAAAGACATGGTAAAACGAATAAAATATAAAAATTAAATAAATTCTGTGGGATAAATAATAATCTAGAATAAATATTTTCAACTTTGTATCACAAAGTAAGTAATACTTTGGTAATGTAATATCAAGAACTTCGTTTGAATCTGATGATACCTTACAGCGAACGAATTGGAGAGTCTATATCTTTGTCGGATAAAGATCTGCAATAAACATTTCTTTTTGTTCCAGGAATTAGCTTAGTGAAAGATCTGATTTCATGGCAATAATTGCTAATTCTGCTACCGATAATTTCTGCTTGGTTTCATAAATAGCAAAAATATTTTCTAATTTTTATCATAGAAATGTTCTAAGAATTAAATACTAAAGAAAATTTTTAGGAAGTAAAAAAAAAAAAGTTCAAGTTTAACTTCTTTTTTTCATCGATTCCCAATGCTTTTTTCCGAGTCTGTTCTTCTTTCTCTTCTCGTGCTTTCCGTAATGCTAAACGAACTGCTACCGTATCTCCTTCACGTTGATCAGGTTTCCTGCTGTCCAATTTCACCTACAATATTCAATTAAATGTAAACATTAAATGTAAACGGTATTTAGGACTACACAAGTCCAAGTGCACGTACAAACTGCACTTACTAATGCTGGTCATCCTATTCATGAGAACTACTTGGTCATTCAATGACCAGGTAGCAAGCTATCTTCATACATATTTGATTGATCCTTTTTTTTTGAAAACTTTTATATAGAAAAACATCCATTTTTTATTCTTTAATGAAAGTTCGAATCAAATCAACAACCTCAATAGCTCGTTCGCCGAAGTGCTCCAAAACTTTTATTCTATATTCAATGACTTGCCGGATTGGATTGCCTCGCAAAATTAGATGATCTAAGCAAGGGAGAGTACCAACTGCTCGAATATCATCGGGAGAAGCAATAACATTATCGGTTAAATCCAAAAATTCCAAGGAATATAACTTATGCAATCCTGTAAAAACAAATCAGTTTTAAAGAAGAGATGAAATTATGAAACAATAATCATTAACGAAAATAAATAAATAAAACAGCACTATTCACACAAGTTTATAATGCTACAAATTATGCTAAGCATAATTATAATTTATTCACTTAACTAATCTGATATAAGCAAAGATACCATTCAGTGCAGATATTTTGTTGCCAACAAGATACAAGCGTTTTACATTACCCAATTTCATATACCATAAATCCAAATCTTCAATAGCATTATGTGAAAGATTAAGTTCAGTTAACATTGTGAGATGTTGCAAGTGATCTCCAATACTTCGCAGAAGATTATGCGATAAGTTCATTTTCCTTACCAAATTTAACAAACTCTGAAAATTAAACCTGAATAGTATTACATGAAATCCTTAAAAAGATAATTTCGATAATTCAAATAAAGTTATCATCTGAAATACGGTGACGGTTCGAAAATCATTGATCAAATCATAAATACAAAATTACGCTAATTGTTTTTCGTAAGACAATTTTCAACCTAATTACTTTGGTTTACTTTTATTTTTAAAAACATAAAATGCACCCATTTATTAAAACTTACAATGCTTTCATCAATTTCTTCAAGTTCGTTGAATGAAAAATCAACTTCTTCAAGAGAAGACCACTTCTCTTGATTCTCAATTGGCAACATTTCATTGGGTTCTAGGAGGAAATCCTTAAAAAAAAAAAAAAAGAATACATTCGTGCTTCAGAAAAATCGATGGATGTAGCTATACTTTTATTCTTACACAACCATGATAGAAATTATAATCCTCCGATGAATATCGGCAACCCATTAATGGAATTGAGAAACAAAACTAACTGAAAGTTTTTTCATGGAATAATGGATGACGACCCGTTTACATGTATTACGCACCGAATATAAGTCATGAATCATGCGTACATCAAAATCGCTTATCTGAAACTTTTGCGAATGTTAATATACCAATTAATTGATGATTCACTCATAATTTATATCGTTTTTTTTTTATTCAAAAAACTGTTAATAATGTAAAACCTACCCATAATGCTGTAATATTTTTGCATAGATTAAGACCAAATGGTAAGGAATTCCATATGATATTCGATGTGCCAACATAACCTCGAGCACCTCGAACTTTTAAATTTCGAACATTATGTAAAAATTCTACATAATTTGCAACATCCGTTTTTCCGTCACCTCAAAGATAAAAACCTGATTTACATCAATTTCTCAAAGAATATAGTTCCTTTCGTTCTTTTCGAAAAAAAAAAAACTCTAACTAATTCAATATTTTCTTCCTTTTCTTTTATTACTATATGGCATTTCATGAATCGGAAAACTATGATACAAAAGTTTTGTTATCAAAAAAATAACGTACCATTTATTGTTGGCTCAGCTAATTTCATTCTTTCTGTGATTGCATAGAGCTCGACCGGTGTAAATTCGAAATATTTCGGCTTTTTTGTTGCTGATTGTAACCATTTTTCACCAGATGTTCCAAGTTTTAGCGAAAGATCTTCAACAATTGCATGCACTTCCTGGAAAAGTATTTCTCAATGATATGTGCATTATAATCCTCAATTATCTAGTGACACCAATAAATTGAAAAAATGCCATTACTAGTGAACATTAATTGAAATACTACTTTGAAATTTCAGTTGATATTTTTTGAAAATTTGAGAATATTTTGAATAAGCTAATAAAAGAAAGTTTTCAAGAAAGTTGAATTTAAAAATGATCATTGTTTGGCTTCAAATGCGAGAAAAAAAAAGTGATGCACTACAACAATGGTGTGACGTATCATACAAATGTTCGTGTTAAACTATCAATTTGATTAATGATAAGGGTTAACATTGAGTAATATTATTCAACGAAAGGAATAAATCAAGTGTAAGAATAGAGGAAATGAAAAGACAATTTTCTTGAAGTACTACATCGATATTTTAAAGAAGAATGGGTCCTCTTTTAGTGAATTTCAGTGATCCGTTACTAACAAATTCTTAAACACTCCCAAGGCTTTTTTTTTCTTTTCATTTGGAGTTTACCCTCATTCAGGAAAACATTTCATTTCTCCCACAGTCTTTTGAATCTTCCTCTCTAAAGCATATTTCAATATTAGCAAAAAAATGTTTGCAAAAATTAGAAAAAAAAATCAATTTTTCAATTTTTGTCTGAAAAGAAAATGGCAGTAAACCACCACCTGACCTATTACTAGCTGATCGAAATAATGAATATTGAAGTACTAGTCTTTCCTGCTTCATCTATTATATAATGAAGATAATAATATCTCGAATTATAAATTTAGCAATCTTGAAAACCAGCTAAAATCTCGACGCTGATAATTTACAACACTAATTAATTTGAACAAGAAAAAAAAAAGACGTTCTGACTTATCCAGCTATTAGTAACTGGCTCTGAATTCTTTAATTCGAGATTCATAAAGAAAGGCTTTATCTTTTCAAATTCTGACATGTATATGAAAGCATAATGCTTAATGACAGCAGCATATGTAATACATCATATCCAATCAATCACTACTACATTCGGACAATTTCTTCTTCCGCAATATTTCCGTCCACTTTTTCAACTATACATATTCCATTAACAATAAATTTTCAGTGAATGTGAAATCATTTCATATCCATTCAAAAATTCAAAAATCTATTAAATTATTCTCAATCGTTTCCTTTTTTTTTTTTTTTTTTTCTGCTGGAATCAGCGAGAATTAATAAAATTAATGTATTGAAAAATCGTGCTTTTTATAACAAAATAAATAATGGCACTTGGTTAAACTGGTCGTTATTGTTATTTTTATTAAACTGCGAATTTCATTCAAGTATTCCCAAATGACTTGTTTTGGATTACCAGTATTCCGCTTTTCAGATACTAATAGAATTGAGTTCAATCAAAATTTCAGATATTACTCTGACAGCACTTTCTCATTAGGATTAAGTATCCCGAAGACAAACTAATCAGATTTTACAGGCATTCTTTAATGTCTAGAGATAGCATAACAAGAATTACATTGTTTCACATTAACGGAAAAAGGAAGAGAAGGAAAGAGAAAGAGAAAAAAAAGAGAGAGAGAGATAAGCATAATAAGGTTTTGAAATGAAGGAAGACACAAAACAATTAGAGTATTTTAAACTTACAGATTACCTATTAGCATTTCAATGTATATTTACCTTCTATTCTTTTCTTTCACTATTTTATTACTCCCCAAAGTGTTATCAAAAATTAGAGATGAAAAGATAAATTCTAGAAAATATCCCATCATTAATTAAATATAATGCAGTAATATAACACAATAATAATGGCAGTAATTTCAAATTATTTTACTAGCATGGAATTTTTAGATACTTCATGCAGTTACTTTAAACTTTACTATATAACGTGCATTTAGCAACAGCAAAAGTGTAAGCTAAAACTTTTCGATTCAAATTACATAGCTATCTATTATCAATGTAATAATACAAGTGTTAAATCTTTTTATCTTTTTCTTCAATTTATTTCACAAAGTTTCATTTCCAATTTTATTTCTTATTTTCTTTTTTAACTAATATATGTGTACCCTATAAGCAGTTGTAATAATTAATTGGATACTTGTGCAGTAATTTCAAATTATTTTACTAGCATGGAATCTTTAGATATTTATGCAGTTACTTTAAACTTTACTATGTAATGTGTTATTGCATTTAGCAACAGCAAAAATGTAAGCTAAAACTTTCCGATTCAAATTACATAGCTATCTATTATCAATGTAATAATATAAGTGTTAAATCTTTTTATCTTTTTCTTCAATTTATTTCACAAAATTTCATTTCCAATTTCATTTTTTTTTATTTTCTTCTTTTTTAACTAATACATGTATACCCT
This sequence comes from Wuchereria bancrofti, assembly GCA_005281725.1. Taxonomy (NCBI): domain Eukaryota; kingdom Metazoa; phylum Nematoda; class Chromadorea; order Rhabditida; family Onchocercidae; genus Wuchereria; species Wuchereria bancrofti. The sequence continues at coordinate 203,293 of SSBO01000014.1, read as the reverse complement.
ATAAGCAGTAGTAATAATTAATTGGATACTTATGGGTCAAATCTGAAGCATGATGCTTGTCCCCACCTCTCTTCTTTTTCCTTTCCCTATATTCATCCATTTCTACATTTCCACTCCTTCGCACTTCCATTTTATTCTGTTGTGCTATTTCGAACTCTGCTATTATATTGATTTCAATAAACCAAGCACGGCTCTCTATGCTTTGTCAAACCCTAAATTCACTATTATATTACTACTACTACTACTAATACTACTAGTATTCTTTCTTACTCCTACTTTACTATTACTCCTACCAATTGCTGCCGCCATCATTTCCGTCTACCATCGTCATCATAACATTCATCCCCCAACGGGAGCAATAAAACTTCGACTATCGATTTGAATGACCATAAAGAAGCCACCTGTTATTGTGACGCTTAATATTGATGGAGGTATGTCTATAATATTATTTTAAAATCAATTTAGGATTATAAGATGTTAATTTATGCATTGATAAATAATTATTCATAATTTATCCAAAATTTGTATTAATAATACAAATAAAAAATTTGTAAACAACTTGAATATTTCCCTCTATGTTACAATTGTAACTTTATTTCACTAATCTAAGCAAGTAAATAAACACAAATTAGCAAAGAGTTTAATTTTACATCTGCTTTTACACTCTAGTTCGATTCACAAATTAGCGCAATAACTGCAATGCAAAATTATGTGTTGCTCAAATTTGAACTCAAATAATTGATCCTTAAAATTACTAAATCTTAAGAAATTCAAAAAATTTGTTTTTCTAATGTACTAACCAAGATTTATCTATCAACTACGCTGCTAATTTATTAGCTGAAATGTTATATATTGTTGAGAAATAACTAATATATGCTCATTTCTATTTTTCTTTCTCTTTTCCCTTCCTTTATTTCCATCCGGAGTTATCCAAACCAATCCATTCTCTCATCAATTACATCAAATTTGATTAAAATCCTAACGGAAGTCTGAAATTGCACCGAGATGTTGATGATAAATATGTTTATTGCATGAATGTACCCCATCCTGTTCAAACTGCATTATCCCGACGTTTTCTTCCAACCAAATACTTATACGTAAACGTGCTTTTATTAACACTATTCGTTTCTTCTTTTGTTCGATATAATTTATGTCTATTCATAAACGAATTTCATTGTTCTTATCCAGTAAAATGATATCCAATAAAATGATAAGTACTGGTATAAAATTACAGTAATGAGACAAGTAGCAAGGTAAAGATGAAATAAGGGAGATGGAATGGAAGCAATACGACAGGAAATAATCCTCTTTAAAAATCAAAAAAAAAAAGCTTTTTTTTTCTTTACTCGATGGACCTTGACTTTTTTCTTTTTTTCATCCTGTCACTTATCTATATATAGCTCTACTTACAGTACCATTTCAAACTTTTTATTTCGTTTTATCCATTAATTATTAAAAGAGCAGTCATATATTCAAAACAGCTTAGCTTTCGTCCCATGTTAATATCGCAGTTTTAAAGCTTTTTTTTTTCCGAATCCAAACTATCTTTTGTATCATAACTCATACAACTGCACTAAGATAAATATGTTCTAGTCCCATTCGAGATCATCCATTCCGTTTTCTCATTAAAAATTCAACTCCCACATAGAAGGAATTCTTCCACAATTAGCTTTCTTTTTTCAAAATTTAAGATGTAAATTTTCCTTTACTCCCATCTGTTTCCTTTTATTGCATACGCACTTTAAATTACTTTTCATCTAAATTATTCATTCATTTCATCTATTGATTAACAGTTAATTCATTTCGTATTTCACTAATAATTTTTCTTTGATAAAATCAACCTAATTCTGCTCCACATAATCTACCGCTAATTGTCGACGACTTATCAATAAAGCATGCATACATTTAAGGCAATTTAGATTACAGTAATATCAAGGAATATTCCTCATGATAATTCATCCAGAAATCCATTATCCTAAAAGTCACACTTACAGTGAAGTCGAATTAATTTTTAAAATAGATTTCACCTTGTCCTCCTCATGAGCATCATCATCATCATCATCTACAACAATGATAATAAAGGTAGGTGCCAACTAATGATGGCATTGAATGATGGCAGGTTTGAAGAGTGCCCATCATCAAGCTACTCAAATATTCATCATCATCATCATTCATTCATTCATGCGAATAGAAGTGAGCAGACAGATATATGAACAAATGACCGGTAGTTGGAGGTTCAGACATCATTTCAAACTCGTAAACAATTCAGTGTGGTTTAATAGACGTGACGTTAAACGCTAATGCTCACACGGTAAGATCTGTGGAATACACATACACACACACATATATACATGTGCACAAGCTCGCTTATTCATTGACATCAGTTAAAATGTTTGTCGCATATTAAAAGCACTTACTGATATTATACACGAACTATAATGTCGTCACACGGATACCGCTTGGCAGGCATACATGGTATTGGTGAGTGCTAAGAGAGAATGAGAGAGAGAGAGACAGAGGGAGAGACACACACACAGAGACTGATCTTGTTTCCCACAACCTCTATCATCTGATTCTCGAGAATTTTCTCCATAACATTCAATTTATCTCATCTTGATCACTCGCCCCACTGCTTCATAATAAGCTTCCATAGCTTCTAACTTTCTCCTTACGTTTCACGTATCACGCTTCTGAGATTGCACCAAGTTCATAGATTTATAATGATATATGCATATATGATATTTTAATGGATTCATGGATCTTTCAATTTTACCATTCATTAATTATAACGTAGTAACCTTAGCAAAATTACATATTTTCCATTCGTCATTTATTCATTGAATAGTGCAATGATTATAATTTTTTCTTTGCTTTATGGTTTGTTCCATGATAACAATTTTGTAATCTGGTGATATTAATAACTGCAAGTATGACCGTGCAATACATAATTAATTCCTAACTTTGGTCTATCTATGAATTTGGATATATTTGAGTGTTCTCAACTTAATCCATCGTCACATTCTAGGAAACCCAAAAATCCTCAGTTTAAAAATCAGCCATAAAAATTAGCGTCGTACAAACTCAAGAAAATTCCACAACTATAACCTAACAGTTATTTCTTTTTCTTCACCCTCGTATATTTGACAATGAATAATCATGCTATAAAATATCAAAGTTTCATTTTATAATCAGCTGTAAACTAATTGTGCAAGCATTGATTATTGTGGATCTAGAAAAAGAGTAGATAAAAGTATTTTGGATTCATAATTTGAAATTTTTAATTTGAAATGCAAATGCAGAAAAGAAAAAAATATCAACAATTACTCTATATACATTATAAAATGTTATAGTTTACAGCTGAGATAGGGATGAAATTTAGAAGTTCTGTAATAGTAAAATTTCGGGAAATAAAATGTCTTCTTACGATCGATCATAAATTGATTTTAAGTGGATTTTATATATAAATAAATATACACAGGTACGTATACAACATACACTTACACGTGCACATACATAAACATACATATACACGTAGACACACATATGCATACATACATACACACACATATATATATATGTATATATATACCGATACAGATGTATACTAATAAAGCAGGATGACGAAAGAAAAGATATTTCTTTCAAGTAGACAAGCAAACAAATGTTTGTGGATGTTTACCGTGGTGGTAGGTGCTCAACACAGCCTCATTAACTATATGTTAATCATCGGACACAAGCTCTATTTCACTCTGTCTTTACTAGTAGTAATAATAATCATATATTGTTGTGATTATATTATTTTAAATTAGGCAATTTATTTCAATACTTTTTAAATTAACTTTAAATCTTGTTTCGCTCAATCCTTAACAGTTAACAAAATTGCTGATAGTTACTAGGGAGTTTAATCAAGCTGTACTGAGAGATTTGTATAACTGTCCTTGTTTTGCTAACATAAAACTGTGGTGAAGTTGGTTTGAAAGATTAGGTATAACAGTGATAAAGTAAAACGAAAGTTAAGAGACACTTCTCTAGTTTTCTACTAATCCTTTAATTTCACAAACTTTATCTATTTCCATGTGTTACATTTCAATTGTATTCTCTCCTCTTTCTAAACAGATAAAAAAGAAGGAAAATTTGCTTTAAAAACTAGCTCTAGATTTGTTGAAAACATTTTTCTGATCTTTCAGGAAACTAACGTGTTTGTTTTGTCAACTATGCTTTAAATCCTCGTGATGAAATGTTGACAAATTCCTGTCCCATATGGCTTCGTGAATTAATTTCCTAAAAACCTCTTAATATTTGATACTTTATTCATTTGTTTGGACTTCAGATAATAATGATAATAATAATAATAATGTTCAAAATTGTAAGCAAATTACAAATTCCACAATTTCAGGATAATGATTGCATATAATTTTCTTATCAGTACACTGTTTAGGTCTATATTAATGCAAGACCATCTTACACTTGCGATGAATGGTAAAATTATTGCACCACTACTCTTCCCTAGAACCTATGATGCTTAGAGAAGAGAATACCAGAAACAGTGTATGCTTTATTTAATGTGTACCGCTTCTAATGGACAATAGCACACAGCTGACGCCCGGAAGATCGGCTAATCTCCGATATTCTCACTCCATTTTCTATTAAATTACACATATGTTGTAACTAAGCTTAGATCTTTTTCTCATAATAGAACTCTTTCTGTGACCATGAATAGAATTAATCGATGTCATTAGCAACCACGTATATACCTCCTTTTATATCTATATATCAGCGATATTTTAAATCCAAAAACTAACAGCAGGTCATCTCTACCGAATTTATAATCTTATAATTTTAGATCGGAAGAATAATGAAACTAGTACCAAACCCGCCTCTCAAGTCCTAATTAAGTATTTCGATTGCGTGATCTATATGTCACGATATACATAGATTGGTTTCATGCCCGTAATATTCGTAAGACTTTTACCCGTTAATTAAACTGGAACATGAAAAGAACTATATAATCTAAGCTTTTTCCCTGTGAGAAATGACATCCGATACAACTTCACGCCTTTGTTCATGCATATGCCAGGATGAATTCCTTACAGACTATAGTAAATATCTGTCTAACTTATAACAACATATTACAGGAAGGAAAAAAGAAAAAGAACTTCCTTGCTTTCAATAGTTTGGAATCATTGAAACCTTTGAAATGCTAATTATGTTTCTGATTAACATAAGGGTGAGAAAAAAATTTCTCATAAATCCTTGAGGAAGCATCGTGCTCTAGCATTAAATTATCCCAATTGTACGATTATCTTTTTTTTTAATAGATAATTTTTGTATTGAACAAAAATAAAAGGATAAATCCTAGTATATGGAAATAAATTACGCCAAATTCAGGTCAAATAAAAAGCAGTTCCGAACCATCTCATGCCCAGTTTCCATATTTTCATCCCATCAAGCACGGCTTAACAAGTATTTTAAATAAACCCCTCGATCCGTACGCTTCCTATATAAACACACATATAATAATAATAAATAACAAACCACTTATGCTTCTTGTTTATCGAAATTATCCTGGTAGAAGGAATAACGGAGAATATTTACAACTCCTTGTCTTTCATATAAAAAATTTTGATCACTCATTTTTGACAAGCAACGCTAACTATTCATACTCTTATATCGTCCAGTCTCTGATTTCTCATTAACGTGAATACTTCAGGATTTGTAGAAAATCAGAGTATTTCGGAGGAGCGCCAGGCCACTGAAGAGGCCATCGAGGAGAACGAGGAAGAGCGCATTCCTCACGAATCTTTCTATTCAGGCATATTAGGGGAGACTTTTCCTGAAAAATTCACTTCTCACAATAACACACGATTTATTTATTCAGCGGCGAAGATGACTGTCACACCAAGTAAGTTTGCTCATTGCATTATTCATTCCATTTTTAGATACAATAACTATTTCAATACAGTTGTAAGTAATGGTCAATATCGAAAATGAGACATTTTTCAATCTTTTGAACTAAATATTATTGGAGCTTATCAATAGCTCACTACTAAAATTATGATAGCATTACTACTCTTTTGATGTCAACGGTGAATTCATAACTATATACATTCGTTTATAAAGATAAATAAATAAATATATATATATAAACTTAAATATAAACTTAAAAGAAGCATGCAGATCAAAATTCACTGCATCTGTATTATGAATTCTAAAAATTAAGCGACGCCATATTTCAAATTCGTATGATGGCAATATTACTAATGTATCAACAATATATTATTGATCTTTTCTTGATTTAAGAGGTTATCCTTAAACAGAATATGCCAGTAACTAAAGAAGATATTTCCTGAATATTTAAATTTAAGAAAATTTTTGAAAGGAGGATATGAAAAAATATTTATACTTGCAGATCGTTATTTGCGTGGATGCATTGACGTATTTCTCTTCATCCTGTGTTTAGCACTTGTAGTCTTACAATATGGCCTTCTAGACTTTTATTACTTAACTGTCCTGAAGGATAATATCTGGTATACATGGATAGGAGCCGATTCACTCGTCATTGTTATCCTCATATGGCTCCTTGTTATAGTGATACGAAACAATCAACAACATATGGAAGATGCTTGCTCTGCAGGTACCTACCTTTTAGTTTCACTCATTCAATATCAGTACTTAATAAGACCATTTGAATTACTATAAAGACAAATCAGACTATTTAATTGAAAATTTACTGAGGTACTTAAGATGCTAAAGTCAAATACACATGGATCGGATGGTTTTTGTACTCAATTGTCCTGGCTGGAAAAGTAGCTGTTTGCTTCCGTCTTTTCCATACTCAGGTATGTAATCAATGTTAATCTGACAAGTAAAGCTTTAAAAAAAAAATGGATTAATATAAAATTTAACTTAACTATTCCTAACAACCGACTTCTAATTTAAAAGATTAAATTTCTGACCTAATCTATATTTCAGTTACCACCAACGAAAACTGACTCAAATGACAAAATTCTGGACGACCATCTGTTCCGTTTGGGTTTATCACTTAGTGCACCCATTTTCATACTTTTGCTTGAGTCACATCATTACACAACAGTTAGCAGTAACCGGCAGTTATATCTGATTTACCTTATGACTACTATAACTTTTGACCTGATTGATACCATTTGTTTCCTCGACTTGCTCTGGCAATCTTTCGTAAGTTCTTTGCCTTCAAAATCACATTTTTTTGCTCACAATTTTCATCCGAATTCAAAATACGACAATAATCTTGAATTATTAATTACTATATAAAGTTTATCTAGTATTTCGTTAATTATCTGAACCGTTCTAAATTAAAGTATATTATCTAAAAAACTACAGAAATCATGATACCGACAATCCAAAAAAGATGGAAACTGATTCCTGAATTACATTTAAGTACTTACTTAATTCCAAACGGTTTAGAAAAACAACTGGGATCTGCCATTCTGGCTTGAGTTAACTATTCTCATACTCTCATGCATGAACTTGATTTTGCCAACTTTCACGTTGATACGCTTACGCTTCGGACGTCGTCTTCCACGTTTTGCACTTGTGAGTGAAAAAATCTGGTCCCTCATCTACGTCTTAATGGTAAAGTCTTTTCTTTTTTTTGTTGTATGACTTAACTTGAATTTCATTTAGCGAAAAATTTGTAAAAAAGTTATTCTTGCTTCAAATAAAATTAAAAAAACGGAAATCTCTGAAACTCTCCCGATTTACAGGTAAATGCACCGTATCTTGGAATACGCATCTACCTTTACGTGCTATTGGAAATAACAACACATGGCAAACACTACGATGCAAGTATTCTGATGATAAAGAACGTTGCAATGATTTACTTAGCAGTCAGGGATGTATGGACTCGTTTGCAATACTGGCGGCATAAGAAAAATATTAGTGGTTCTCGAGGGGAGCTTACTGCCCCTGGGGCAACTAATGATGATGATAACTGAGAGGTTTTGTTTCTCAACTTTTGTCCCCAACTTTCTATTTTTTGACCATACATGCTAATGAGAGCTATTCAGGATCGAGAATAAGCAATATGATTTTTGATGAAAATCATATATGTACCAACAGTGAAAAACAAAGAAAATCCTGAATAGCTTGGATTATAATAAAAGCCAGAATGTATAATACTATTTGTTCTCGCTACTAATTATAAGTACTTCGAAAAGATACTGAAAATGAACGATTAACAACTAAACTACCACATTTACATCACTGCTTAGCTTTTTACTACCAACACCTTTACCAGTATTACCATTACTATTATTTTTACTGCTCTATATAATCTTGTTTTTTCGACTGAATGTACAGATAAAACAGTAATGAAAATATTGTATTTTACACTATTTATAAAATCCTCGCAATATTACGTCAAAAAATTTCGCTGCAAACATCAACTATACAGTATCAGACTATCAGTTTGTTCTAAGTCCTCATCTATTGGAGGTAGTGGTACCAAAATGACGACTACATCCATCACCCGCGGAAACCTTCCTTCATCAAGCAGCCTTAACGCTTAAAGCAACTCTGACCTTTTCAAACCCACGTTCCAATTCACAGTACTTCATCTTTACGCCATCTGTATCCACTTTCAAAACCCTCAGCAGGCTCACGTACACATATGACAATTCGCACATTTCTTTCTTCCGATGTCCTGAAGAAAGAGTCCTGCAGCTTATACACGCCGACCTAGTTCGAACAAAATTATTTAATAAATTTAAAAATGAAAAGTTACGACTAACATATTCCTGGAAATCGAGGAAATGAGCAATCAACGATGGAAGGGCATATTGTTTCCTCCTTCTCTGTAACCATAGATCAAGTTCAACCACAGTTCGAATATATTTTTCGAGTTCAATCCTTCTTTCATCCAGAAATTCCACATCCTAGGAGACTGAACATATCCCTCTCTCTCTTTTACAGTAAACGTTATGTAAATGTTCAATGAAAATTTTACTGATTATGACTATTTGACTAGCTGATTTTAAAAAAAATCTGATCTTAAGAAATGCAAAAGTAAAGAAAAATTAGTGCTTACGACTCTTAATATAAATAATACTACACATGTACACCACCATTATTTGTGAAGAAGCAAAACGATGAGAAAGTTTTACCAAATTTCCAATTAATTTCTTTGGTGGAAGAAACGATTTTTTGCGGTCATCAAATCGTTGTAAATCAAATGCTACAAAATCACTATAACGTCTTTCTATAGTCCAGACGGTCGAATCGATCGCCACTTTAATAACGTAGACCTACAAAGGTGCATGATGGAATTTCTCTAACTTGTATAACGTATCATTATTTTGGAAGAAGTGATGACTTGTATTACTAATCATTTCTGATAAAAAACTGGACGTTTGATAATTTCGTAAAATTTAGTAACCATAGAGATTTGGAAGCCTTAATCCAAAACTGAAGTCAAAAACTACCGGAAGTTTTAATGTAAAAATTTATTTGAATTTTTTTAAACTAATAATTTCTGCCTAAAATTCGATCACTGTTTTTCCCAGTAATGATAATTCGATTTGCACTTTTTTTCGCCACAAAAATTGTATATTTACCGCATATTTGCCATCCTTAATTTTGTAGTGAGGGATCGAAATCATTGAATTTCCTTCCAAACGTGGGACTATATTATCCAAATCGAGAAGTGCCATTTCTGAAACCACTATTACGGAATAAAGTAATTAACCCAATCACAAAGTCACTAAAAGGGATGCAAATTTATAGTCTAAGAAATATAGGATTGTGGTGGAACAGAAAAAAAATTACTTTCATTACATTAACTTGTTGTCTTTAAAGAGGCGAAATTTTTCAAGAATTCTTGACGAAATCTTGAAATTACTTTTACAGGTCTATTTGCTGAATATGAAAAAGAATATTTCTCTAGCATAATTTATTTACTGAGACGAAACCAATGGTAAATAATTCTATCTCACTTGTGTGGTATCTCTATATCTGAAAAAAAAAAAAACGCTACAATCCCGATAGTAACCTTTGGTCCTTATAATTATAACAAAGAATTCCAAAGCATCACCAACCTGAACAAATATGACTTCAAAATTCATATAATCCACAGGTTTCGTGAGTGACGACTGAAAATGACACCATCGTTATTAACTACTTCTTGAAAAATAGCACTATGGATAATGAAATGAAGTTTGCGATTAAGTAGTGAGCACGATAAATATGTTCCGAAAATGGCAGAGTGCCCGAAAATATCGGAGAAATATTTTGTTTCCAGCAAAATTACAGTACAATAACATGGATGGCATGGATTCTATTACCATTTCTCGAATATTTTCTCGGATAAATAGTAATTTCAAAGTAAAGAAAAAAGAAAAAGGATGACACTGATAAGACACTCGGAAGTCAGTACTCTCACGTATTATTGATATTATAACAGGTATGCTAAAACTCTGGTAAATCAATCACAATAATCATTGCCCTTTTTTTTCTTAATCATTATAATAAGTCTATTCCGAATTACTGTTTTGGTTGCAAAAAGTAACTATCTGTAAACTTTCTTACCAATCAAATCACTCATTCATTATAACTCTCATTTTTTTCTTACCTAACTCAAATCATGCCAAAACAGGATTCTATTTTATTCTATTAATCCCTAACTTTTAGAAATAAAAACCCTATATTTCCCTTAAATGAGTAAGAAAATCAAAATGACCGGAACATTCATACTGGAGAAATGCTATCCGAACATCCGGTCTATGATTGATATCAAAATGATGCATCTTTTATTTAATACTGCAAATGTGTCACAATGCAAATCAGAAAATCTTAGATCTTAAGGAGACTGGGCGGACGAGTATTGTTCTCACGAATGCTCTCTGTGCGTGCAGTGTGCATGCGTGCATAGGTTGGTGACAAAATTGATAAATTGGCAGTGACAAAAGTTTATGAGTTCATATATGAGTGCTAAAGGTCAGTTAATGCTGAAGAATGAAGTATACTAAGGTTGATTATATTTCTCAAATTTTGTGGAAATGCTTGAAGATAGTATCATCTTATGATTGAAGATAAATGATCAAAATCTGTGAAATCAATAAATGAATTAAACAGAGTGATCGAATGAATGATGATGTCATCAGAATCGATAATGAATAAATTCGAATTCACATTTTTAAAATCCATACATAATTTTATTTATTACTGTTGCAAGTAATCCTAAAAAAAATTTTTTTTTTAGAAAAAATAGGAGCAATTAACAAATTGAAGATAAAAAGGAATAAATCAGTGATCGAAATGGAAATATTCATTTGAAGAGATTTAAATAATACATTTTTTGACTTTTTCAGTTCGTTAAATGAAGTCAAAAGAAATTAAAATCTTCATTTGGTATTGTATCAGTTGTTGATTGCAGCCAAGTTTTCAAGTTACTGTTTTAAATTTTATTACTTGGATTTTTTTATATCCTTAAATTTTTATATCCTAAAAAAAAACATTCATTTGCATTCAACAATATGGGAAAAAAGTGGTGTACAAATAAAATAAAATCTAATTGCAGAATAAATTAAAACTAAAAGTTTCATAGCTTATTCACAAGAAAGGAAAAATGAATATATTATGACAAAAATAATCATTATCACTGTCTTACCCATTTCAGTTCAAATGATAATAACGTTTTTTCTTCTTGTCATTTTTTCTTTTTCAATTTTTAGTCTCCAAATTTCTTTGAATATTAAATCCAGGATTATAATGAAGGGATCAAAAGGTCAAATAATCTATGTCAACCAAAAATTTTTAAAAAAAAAAAAAAATAAAAAATAAACGAATAATAACAATCCTACGAAAAATTATTTGCTTTTAATTTATTTTCTATTAATGGTATACGAATTTTTCAAGTGCAATAAAATTCAAATTAATGCTTTATTTTATTAAATCAACTCAGCACTGAATTCCTTTTTTTTTTCTCGAATAACATTCATAGTTTTGAATTTTTTTAGAATAAAATTTATTGATGTTATATGCGAGAAATTTTCCAATCATTATACCTGCTCAGTTATTAGTTTTCAAATATTTTATTACATCCATCCATATAGTGTTTTAGAATTCGCTGCATATTTTATATGCATATTTGTTAATTTCAGGTCATTTAAAATTTTGAAGAATTTATCAGCAATTTGAAATATGAAATGGTTAGCACCCCAATAATATAGTAACTTGGATGATTTTACATGATAGCCATTAAAATTAATAATAGTAGACAAGCAGATACTGTATGATATGATGATATGATATGATATGATATGATATGATATGATATGACATAATGTGATATACGTATACAGCTATCTAATTGAAGTAATTAAATTACAATGGAAATATTGATGCAATTGCATTATAAGCAATCTATTGGTAAATAGCAGAACTAATTGAATGAAATGATACAGCAAAAATTGATAAATATCAAATAGACAAGTATTGCACCTATTATATGAAATTAAATAATGATTATTTTTAAAGAAATTTATTTATGTAACACCGAGTACTGATAAAATTATCGCTGATATAAACATATGAGAATATCCATGCAAATAATACCCGTCTATTATGAACTAACGAAAAAGCTAAATATGCAAAATAATAATAAACGATTAATTTTGTAATTAAGCAAATATTAAATTACATCAATTATCATTGAAAATAATCACAAGCATATTAGCTAATCGTTGTTCATTATATGAAAACTGTAAAATTAATTTGATTATATAGCAATATACTCTCGATAAAAACTCTGACTAAATTAAATTTAATTTCAATTTGTAATTTTAATTTTGATTTATTTTCACATATTAAATTTTGCAAATAAAAAAAAAAAAGATATTCCTCTATTCTACAGCTTTTAATTATTTTAAAACATTGCTTAATGTTTAAATTTTAATACTTAATATTTGAAGATTAGCATTTTATGTTATTGTTAATTTGTTGCTATTGTTCTTTCCTTCTTCTTCTTCTTCTTCTTTTCATATTTCTGGTAAAATCATATTGTTATTTCTTTCTCTGCTTGACATATTTTGACTTGTTGTTGCTAAATTGAATAAATTACGATACTGATCATATTCCGTATCCGGATATCCAGTTAATGTGGACATTTCAAAAACATCCGTTGGATGATTTATTTTTTCAACCAATTTTTTGTGTATTGATGATTTTGCATTTGCTTCCATTATTTCATTTCTCTGCAACTGTTCCGAATATAATATAATCTTTTTATGAATTTTTATGAATTTTTTATGAATTGTTTTTCTTTTCTGTCTTTCTCTCTCTCTCCCTTTCCTTTTTCTTTTTTTCTTAGAAAAAAAAGAAGTAAATAAAGTAAATAAATAAATAAAATAAAATAAATTATATGAATCCATAAAATAGCACAAGTATTTTCTTTGAAAAATTCATCATAATCATTGAATATAATCATTTATTTCCTATGCATTATTAACATGAAATTTCAAAGATTTTAAATTTAAATTTAGCAACCACTTACTCGACAATTAATCGATATAATGAATGAATGAATGATAATGATAAAGACTGAAAGTTTTCTTTCAGAAGATAAATAAAGTATATACATCATATTTTCATTTGCATTCATATATTAAGGCATGATAATATGTTTCCTAGCTGAATTTTCAGTTAGCATTTTTCAAAAATTTTAAGAAATTTTAAATTTTTGTTGAAGCGAATGAAATGATGATGAAAAAAAGAGAGAGAGAGAAATGAATATTAGTAATTAAATACAAATTTTAGAATNTATATTAAGGCATGATAATATGTTTCCTAGCTGAATTTTCAGTTAGCATTTTTCAAAAATTTTAAGAAATTTTAAATTTTTGTTGAAGCGAATGAAATGATGATGAAAAAAAGAGAGAGAGAGAAATGAATATTAGTAATTAAATACAAATTTTAGAATTAATTTAAGAAAAATGAACTAAATAGCAATTTTGAAAGTGAAAATAACCTCAATATTGTTTATAATTGTATCGGAGTCTTGTTTTTGCTGATTTATCGGTGGTGAAAGCTCCAAAGTATTAAATGTTGATAATGAATTATTTCCCTGCATTCCATATTTCATATATCTAAATAAAACAAAAATCAAAAGATTCTTTCATTTTTTTTTTTACCAAATTTAAAAAAAAAGCATTTTTGCGTAACTTTCAAAATAAAAAATTTTTAATTTAATTATGTATCCAAATATTAATAACTCTCATTATGTGACATTCGCTGAATGATGTCATCTAACTAAACTGTAACCTATAACCTTTGAGAAGAAGGAGAAGAAAAAAAAAAGAAATCTTTTTAAATATGATGTTATCTTGTTAATAAATATTTGAATATTTCAAATAAATCATTAAAATTCAATTCATCAAGCTCCAATTTTGACATTCATTTTAGAAATTTCAAGTAATAAGCAATTATTTATAAATGTTTTAAAATGAAAATTCTACCTCTTATAAAAATATAGCACAAATGATAGAAACAAAATTACAAATATAATTGCAACCATAGCACCCGACATAGCGGCCATTTCCATTTGACCTTGTTGTCGCGAAAAGTAAATATTAGGATCGTTGATTAGTTCACATTGTCGACCGCGAAATCCTGTTGGACAGCTAACGAAAACAAAAAAAAAAAAAAGCAAATTTTATTATTTGAGCAAAAAGAAAAGGAAAAAAGAATTTGATTAGAAAATTATAAAATTCTAAAATTCTCACGGATCTTAATCATTTTTCTTCCTTTTTTTTAAAAAAATCCTAGAATTTTTTCATTTTTTTTTTCTTTTTTTGTTGCTATTGTTAATGCTATTCCTGAATTTTGTCCATATACTATTTTACTAAGAAAAAATTTTTAATTTAAATTACTTACGAGCAAACTGGTATAAGACGTTCTGAAATATCTGCTGTCATCTTACAAATACCGCCATTTCGACAATAACCCCAATAAGCTTCTGTGCAATCGTTAAGTTCAGCAAATCGATTTGATGGTATTAATTTTTTCTGATCATATCGTGAACGAGTTGAACAACCATCTATGGAAAAGAAAATTTTTTTTTTTTAATTTTTTGTAACTTATCAAAAAAATGAAAAAAAAAATGTTATCCGTTCACTTGCTATCTTGCATTAATTAAGCTTAATTTATGGCAAAAAATCTTTTAATAGTAAAGAAAAAAAAAACGAATATTCCATACAATTTTTTTTTTTTAATATTGCAACTCTTTTTTTTTGTTATTTAAAAAAGAAATTTTTAATGTTCAATTTTTTCGCTTTTTTCTTTTGCAAAGAAAATACGAAACACCTGCTAAAAGCATCAACAATATGATGGTAGAAATTTCCGCATAATTATAAGATGAAGATTGATGTTATTTTTCAAAACATCTGCATTTGCTTTTAGAAAGCATTACATCATTACCTTTTTGATTGATAAAAAATCATTTTCTCAAATTTAAATTATTTTAATTTTTTCATAAAAAATACTATTCATTTTAAATAATAAAAGTTCCTATAATTAATCTTATTTACCAATAAACAAAATGAATAAATAATGGTTGAAAAAGATGAAAAAAGAAGATATTTTATAAGATGATGGAAAAAAAAAGTGAAATTTTTTTATAAATGCAATATATTCTTTTAAAGAACAAACGAAATTCAAATTTAAACAACAGATGACTATATGTTTTTTTTTTTTAATTCTTCCAAATATCATAATGAAATATTTTATCAATGAACTCATACATGAAAGGAAAAGAAAGAAAAATTGTTTGTGGTATAAATTTCACACTGTAATTCAAATATTCTCACTACTAATTTCCGTATAATTAAAAATGAAATTAAAGCTCAACAATTTTAGCAGTTTAACTTGAATTTATTTAAATTTTTTAAATAAATTCAAAAAATTGCACTCAGTGCAAAGAGTAGTTAGATACACTTTTTTAAATTATATTAAATATAATTTCCCAGAATTATTTTGAAATATTTTCAATTCCATTCATATTAAGCAAATAGTAATACAATTTGATGTCCACTCAAATAATATTTTCATAAATAAGTGTAGAATGAAGTATAGTAATTATTGGGAAGAAATTAATTATTTCACATGTAATATTGCTTTATTATTAAATGCAAATTTTCGCTTCGAATTAATATGCTTAAATTGAATTTCAAAAATTTTTCATAGCATTTGTCATCAGCAGATTTATTTGATTATTTCGATATGGCGTTTTCGTATGTTTTGATGACCAGAGATTATAGGTGAAGAGGTTATAGGTGAAGGATATTGCTTAATATTTTAATAAACATCTAGTCTGATCTAATTCTTTTTGATCGATTTGATCGCATTTTTATGATTTGACTAAAAAATTTTGAAGGATATGCAGACATAATTTTTTTTTTTGACAAATATTTTGATCTGTCTAGTCTTTTATCATTTCCTGAATAATTTATTAAACTAATTTAGATTTGATTTTGCTCATATCAGAATGATTCTTTTTAAACTCAAATTTAACGCTATAAAAAAAGGAAAAAAAAATTAATTTCAGTTAAAACGGTTGAAGAAATTACAAGTAAAAAAGAAGGGAGGAGATGGGAAAAGAACAAAATGATAAAAGGATAATATTACTGAAAGATGGGAAAATTTTTCCCAAAGTTTACCCAAACAAAATCATGTTTAATAACAAATATGCTAATTTGTTTCAAATAGTTTCATTGTAAATATGAAATATTCTAATATATATGACCTTTGTTGTATAGTATTGTCGTGTGTGCATGTGTTTGTCTGTATTCTTCCCATCGTTTTATTAATTACTTGTGTCGAAAAGTTTCTTATTAATTAAAATTTTAAATTTGAAAAATTTTAATGTCATGTTATACGCATTTATTTTGATATTATTTATTAGCATAAATTCAATAAATGTTGTAAAAAAAAAAAAAAAAAGAAATAACTTGTCGTCAAATTATGCGCTATGTCATATTTTTGATATTACAATTTTCATTAAGCTTAATCATTCTTTCCTTTTTTTTTTTTTTTTTTGTTTCAGATTTTAATATACTTAATTTTCTATTTTCATTTCGAAATTTATTGTAATAAAATTTTAAAGCTAAATTTACATGTGAAAGCATTAGAAAAAAAGTTACACGATTGAATCAAAATGCTGAATTTATGCTAAAATATGATGTTTAATAATAAATTTCAATTCAATAAAAGATCAAAAGATTAATTTTCTCTTTCAATTAAATAAAATTTAAAAATAGTAAATAAAAAAAAAAAAAAAACATACTCACTAATACTGGTAGTCCAATTAGTTGAAGTAACGTAAATAAAGTAGTTTGCAGTACACGTAATGCCACCGCTATAATGCATATAAAGCAACGTTTTTCAAAATTTATATTCGGCTTATTATGCCGTTCACATGAACGATACTGCTGCTGCGACAATTTGGCTGACTTATTTGATAATGAATATGTACCGGAAAATTCCGATTCCCACAATTTCACTGCATCCGTAACGAAATTTAACACATTCGAACTACTACGCTTATTTTGTAATTCTAAAATGAATTATAAAATATATTTATACAAAAGAAAAAAAAAAAATTAAAAACTTTTAACAATGAAATATTTATTTTAAATTAATCAAAGCTAATATGCAATAATATCTGGAATGATGAAACAGATTTGGTGAAAGTCAATAAACATCAAGGTGAATGATATATTTATTTTGACAACAGAAATTGTCATTATTCGTGTTCCACATATTTTGTATTTAAAAAATGGAATGTGTCTACATTATCAAATAATAACGGAGCACTTATTCCTGAAATTAAAAAAAAAAAAAAAGAGAGAGAGAGAGAGCAATTGACTATAAGAATGATGAAAAATGAAAAATAGCTCAAACAAAATATATTGTAATAGTAAGAAATATAAATTGTTTTATAATTATACAATATGTAATTAATTATTTAGTTTTTTTTTTTTATTTCCGGAAAAGCCTTTATGATAAGAAATGATAATTAATTATATATTAGAATTATTTTCTAATGATATAAAATTGTATATTTCAAATTGTATATTTGTCCAGAAAAAGTTTTAATAAAAAAATGTATGTTACAGAAAATTTTAGCTGTGCAAAAATTGAAATTCTAATAAAGTTTATAAAATTGTACAAGCAAAAATTTCCATCAAAAAAATAATGTAGATTCGAGCAAAAGAAAAAAAAATGTGATAATTCTGAGAGGAAAATTTAATAATTGTAGTAGTAAAATTACTTAAAAAATTTTTTTTGAAAAAAAAGTAATTTTTCTCTTTTTTTTTAGGAAAGAAAAGAGTAAGGAAAAAAGTTATCATATAAATCAAACTTAAAGAAACGAAAATATAGATTGGATATATTTGAATTGAAGTGAGCTGTAGTGAAGTGGAGTTAATTGAATTAAATTTGAACTGAACAGAATTGAACCAATGTAAACTGAACTTAAGTGAATTTAACTGAACTGAAATGAACTAGACTAAATTTTAAACTATAAAAGTTAACTGTAATGAACTATAATAAAGTGAAATGAACTGAACTAAATTCAACTGAACTGTAGTGAGCTGTACAAGTAGATAGGTGCAAATAAACCGATCAAATTGTGGTTGTGATCCAGCAATTTCTAATTATATTCTATTGAATGCATTTCTTGAGCTGAATTTTTGCATGAAAAAAAATGCAAGCACCTGGTGTTTCTCCATTTCAAGCAATGGTATATCACTATCAATAGGCTTTGGTTTATTGTAAAAGAGAGAAGTGTTTAAAAAAAAAATAGGAGGAAGAGAGAGGGAGAGAGAGGGGGAGAAAGAGGGAATAATAAAGAGAGAAAGAAGCTAAGGAAAAAATATTTATTTCATGAATTTTATCTGACTATTAACTACTTTTTCATTTATTCCTTTTTTCCTTTTTTTTTTCAAAAAATTTGACATAATTTTAAAAAAATTTGTGTATTTTTCTTCAAAAAAAAAACATTTGGATTTTCATTATTTAATACGTTGAAAAAAAAAAACTTTTTTTCAGTATCAAAATTAATGAGAAATTAATATTTTGCATTGAGTAATATATGATATTTGATGTTATTGAAAAAAAAATTTTTTTTTGAATTTCTTTTTTGGATTTAGCATTACTTTTCATATAATTAAATGTGAAATGATTTGTTATAGAGCGAAGAAAAAAAAGGATAATCAAAAATTGAAAGAAAGAATAATGTTAAATCATGGAAATTATCATCGTCACATATTTAGAGTTAATAAATGTAGTGTAAATAATATGTCAATTAATTATAAGAAATAAAGTTTCTTCTTTCATTTTTTTTAAAATTAAATTAGTTATATAACTTTAATAACAATAATAGTAAAAATAATAATAATAAGACAACTTATTAGTGTTTAAAAGAGCAATCATTAATTGATAGATATGGTATAAATGATTTTTGATGGTGGCGGTATATTATAATGATTTCAAAGTAGAAAAAATGGTGGATAAATTTTTCTTTTCGTTTTTTTTTTTTCCTTTTTTAAATAAGAATGAACAAATAAGAGAAAGAACGATGAATGATCGCAATAAAGTGCTCAAAAAGTGATCGGTCTCGGTTCATAAACGATACACAAACGTCTGTTCTGTCCGGAAAAAATGACAAGAAATGAAGGCTACAAGATAAAAGGTAAAATTTTTCAAATTATGCCACCCAAACAGTCTTCACCTTCCCTCTTTTCCCTTTACAATATTCATTTATTAATTATTATGCAAAAAATTTTTATTTTAACATTTTATTGTTTGCATCGTTAAAAAAACCGTAGAAATTACTAATAATTAAATTGTATTCTATGAGCAAAAAAAAAGAAAAAAAAATCATTCAAATATAATGTAATTTATTTTAGGGATAAGGCAAATGTTAGTATATTTTTAAAAGATAAATGATATTATTATGGAAGGAATATTTTTTGTGATAATAATGATAACAGTTAGCGAATTTATTATTATTACTATTATTATTATTATTGTTATTATTATTATATTCATTATTACCAATATTAATGGAAAATAAACGTTTTCATTTGTCTCGCAAAAAAAAAAAGGAGGGAGAGAAAGTAAAAAATTAAGAAAATAAATATTAGAGTGTGATAAAACTTTTTTTTTCTAATAAATGTAATGATACCACAAAAGCTTTTCGATTGTAACATAATGGAATTAATCAGATAAATAGCATATAGTTAGTGATAAATAAAATTGATGAACAGATTTAGAGTAAAGTGATAATATTTATTATTTGAATTTAAAGTATTTTTAGCAAAAAAAAAATTATAAAAGAAATCATAAAAATTTGAAATGAATGTGTATATAGTCTTAATTAAATTATTGAGAAAAAAAAAATGATGAACAATAAAATATTGCAAAAAGCAAAAAAAAAAAAAAAAGGGAAGAATATAACCGAATGAAAAATTGAAAAATGATTTTAAAAAAAAGATAAGAATATGAATCAAGAAGTTGTGAAAAAAGTAAGGAATTAAGTGAAACAACCAAGAATAATTATGGAAAAGTTTGAATAGATGAAAGATATCAAATGGTGGAATAATTAAATAAGAATAAATTGATATTTTATATTAAGCCGGTATTATCCATCTATCGAAAAATGATTTTGCATGAAGCGTGCGCAATGTTTCAATGCAGTAATAATTGAGAATGTGCGCGCAATATATTATTTTGCATAAAAAGATGTTACACCTAGTACTACTACTACTATTACTACTACTGCTAATAATAATAATAATAATAGTAATAATAGTAATATATACGACAACGATTAACACTACCACTATTATTACATCTATTGCTATTACTAAATTATTAAATATTAGTATTATTCATTATTGTTTGTTATAATTTACAATTATTTTTGTTGCTATTTTTACTTACTTGCTTACTTATTTACTAGTTTATTATTTTGTTTTGGTACAAAGAAGAACAGTAACATATTACTACCAGTAAGTTACTTTGACCACTTTCATCTACCGAAATGCTCTTTGCAAATGGCATGTATTGTTGAAATTACGATGTTTTGCATAAATGTGACAAAAGACAGACAAGGACGAACAAACAGAACAACGATAAAAGACAAGAGTAAGGAATGCATAAATATTGTTGGGACATGTATCAGTTGTTCCGATACAGGAAGTCATAAATTCATGGGCATCCATGTATCAACAATATGTAACTTAAACTAATAGGTATCGAATTACTTAATCAATCATCTTAAATTTAGCTAAAATTTAAGATTTATTAAATTGTTCATATGACTGATTTGAATATATTTGGAATAATAATAACAGTAATAATTAGTAGTAATAATAACAATAATAATAATAATTAATAACAATAGTAATAATAATTAATAATAATAATGATGCAAGGCATATCACAATGATTATCAAAAAAAAAAAAAACAACTTTTAGAAAAAGATTAAAAAATCAAAATTTTTATTGCACAACATAAATTATTGAGAATTTTTTATTGGAAATAAAAGATAGTTTGTAAATTTTTATTTTTTATTTTTTAATTTTATTTTAAGCTTTTTTTTGCTATGAATTTTGTAATATGGATTTCATTTCTTCGTTTTTTTTTTTTCGTGTGATTGTTGTGGAATGATGAAGCATAGCAAGATGGAATGGCAAATTTAAGTAGGTGATAAAATGTAAAGTAATCTGGATATAAGATTTTTCAAGTGGTGGAAGAAAAAAAAAATAAAAGCCAACATTGCGAAAGTTGTTTATAAACATAATCACTTGTTTGTCAGATGATTCAAGGATGTCAAATATGGAACTGTGAAAATTTTCTTTTTTTCATTCATGTAAAAAAAAACGAAAATTTTTGCCAAATTCGTTTTTTTTTCTTTTTTTTTTTAATATTAGAATTTACAGCTATAAGTTTTGTTAAAGTGATAAATTTTCTAATCATAAATAATGTAAAATATGTGATCATAGCAGTATGCATGCATTCTTTTATTTGTTATTATTATAGTTCAGATTATAAAACTTAGTCTACTAATTTTAGAAACTTTTTTTCTTTTCTTTTTTTTTTTTGAAAATACAAAATGAAAAAAACGTTATATATCATTACTAACTAGATGAAAAAAATGTTTAATGTAATCTTGATGATGAATCAGACCTACTAGTAATTAGTAATCATTACAAATATTTGAAAGGGAGGAAAAAAAAGCGGAGTTGATCAGTTGATAATAATTATCATGATATTGATTAGTGATTGTTAGTGATTACAACAATACTTATAATGATAATAACAATGATAATGGTGAAAATTTGTGTAAAAATTTCCTGTAAACAGTACAAAAAGCATTTATTCTATTTTGTCCATTTCAATCTTTTAGTCCATTTAAAATCTATTTGACTTTGGCTACTTTTCAATTTATCTTTTAATTCCTTTTTTCTCTCTTTTTAATCGAACTTTTAATGATTAACGACTATTGCATATTCAGCAAAAGTTATTCCATTATTTGTTAAAATAAACAATGAAAAGTAAACAAAATATGATTCTTCAAAATACACTTATTTTAAAACTAATATAACTATAATTTTCTTTTTCCTTCTTTCCTTCCTTCCTTTTCTTCATTCCTTCCTTCTCTCATCCCTTTTTTCATTCCTAATTATCTTTTACCTCCACTTAAATCATATCCATATAGGTTATTTGTAAACACCTTTTTTTTTTTAAATGATCTCAATAATAGCATAAAATTAATTTTAATTACAATATCAGCAAATAAATTAATTTAAATGTTAAAATCTGGTAAGAAGAAATTTCTTATTATATTATTAAATATTTCTATTGTATTTTAAAATGGACTACTATTTATGTCGTAATGAATCATTAATTTTGCTTTTTTTTTCTTCAGTATTAAATAATTGTTGTTGATTGTAATTTGTTTGATAATAATCAAATATAATTTGATATGAATATATGAGGACAAAGTCAGAAGAAGTTTAAATCAGATTGCTTAATGATATTTGAACACGATAAAATATCAGATTATTTATTAATTCATTAAATAAATAATCTAGAACAATATAATAAATTTTAATCATAGTTTCTTTTTTTTCTTTTGCTGCAAATTTTTAACTTAAAAAAGCTAAAGAAAGATGAATGAAATGGATGAATTACCTGTAGAAAATGAAGATGATTGTTGCATAAAGGTATTTCCGGTAAATTTAGACAATGTTATTGTTGTTGTTATTATTGATGATGGATCAGTGGTTGAAATTGATGATTGCTGAGGATATCGACTAGAAGAACAATAATAATTTGTATTGACCATTGCTATCTACGACAGCCTAGGATGACACTGACTTATGAAAGTAAGTAAACTATTTAAATTGACAGGAACTATTGGTCATAGTGTATGACTCATGAATGCATCACTTATCTCTAAGCAAAAAAAAAAAGAAAAGTAACGAAACTATCTTTAAAAAAAAACAAACTACTTTCGAAAAAAAGGAAAAATTTTGAGAAATTTTTAGAATTAAATTTTAATATAAGCTATCAAATATTATAAATGCATGCGATAGTTAGCTTCTAAACAATTATAATTCCAAAAATATCAACCATGATTATACTGATAAAAGGTTTGCAAAATTGTTGTACAACGTTTAAATTCCAATTTTATATGTTAAATTGCTATATCATTAATTTCAAGAAATGGGAGAGGGAGAAAAAAGTAGGAAGTAAAAAACAACAATAAAAATTAATAAGTTGAAATGAAATTTTGTCAAAATAATCACTTATTTGTAAATAAAATATATTAAAAAAAATAAATCTTTCGTCATTAATTAGTTATTTATACTTAAAACAACAAAATAAAAAAAAAATTTATTTTTTATTACGACCTTAATGATACCTCTATTAATCCATAATAAATTTGTTGGATATATAAGTTGCTTGACCAGTACTGATCTGATCCCCTGTTTTCTTTCCCAGTATATGCAAATTATTTTAACTTTTCCTAGAATTTTCTAGGATAAAAGAGATGAATCATTAAATTTAATATTTTCAAATAACAAAAATATATCAAATTTGTTTGAATTTTTAATGACACATTTTCTTTTTAATTTTTATTTGTATTAATTTTTTGTTTAGCTTAATTAATTGTTTTTTTTTCTTTAGATCTTTTGTTTCTTTTTTTTTTTGTCATTTTAATTAGTTAAAAATTAAATAACATTAAATTACACCAATGAATATAAACAATCGTTTTGCTTTCGTAAACAACCATTGGTGGTTGATAATAAAATAACAATGCATGTATATATTACATGATCCAATCAGCAACGTACTATTCTGAATAAATGTTATCTACCGTAAGACTGAATGCGCAGTGTCATTACATTTTAAAATATGACATTGGGGGAAGATATAATAACAGCAATTATCCTATAAATCTATTAATAATAGTTGACCGTTTAGTCAAATAAATCCTACAAACAATCATTTTAGATGCTAGCATGCATACATGCTTGCATACATGCATGCATGCAATATTCATTACCAGTCTAAACGAATTCTTCCACTATTATATTATCATATATCATTTTTTTAAATTTATCCATTAATTAATGCTGTCACAAAATTTAAACGAACAAAAAAAAAAATGAATTATTAATAAAGTGATTAAAATTGTCGAATATCAAAGTTTTGTTTCTAATTTTTCATCATTATATTAATATTTCAATCTTTTTCTTCATATTTTTCCTACTTTTTACTTCGTTTTTGATAAAAATCTATGTAACTTTTACCGAACTACAGTATTTAATTATAAAGTTATTAAAATGCAATGAGTAAAAAGTAAACTCTGACTGAAATTTTTTGAGCAATTAACTTTTACTCTAACTATGAAAATTTTAAAGTTTAGAGTGCAAAAAATTCACTTAAAAAAATATTATTCAGTGAGAAACAAAAAGTGATCAGATGGATTGATCGGATCACTTTCAGTCTTCTAATTTGTTTATGAACATTATTTCTCTCAGACTTGTTTGTCCAACAAAATTAATAATTTAGGTTTTGTTCGATCATCATGAATTTTTGTTTTTCATATCACTAATAATCTTATCTGTTATCTATTATTATAGATACTATTTTTTTTTTCTGTTGTGATAACTAGTAATGTATTTCAAATTATTTTATTACATGGAAATTTTCAAACTTACAATAACGAATAATTAAAAAAAATCGATTAAGTGTATGTATGAATGAAGCTTATCATCAATTGTACCTATTTGATAAAATATAAGCTTGATTGTTTTGAAAACTATGTATTAATTCTTTTAACCATCAACATGAAGGAAAGACAAATAGTCCATTTATAAATCATTGGAAATACATATAATTATTCAGATTTATCATACAAGACATAGAAATATGCATAAAATATCTGGATACAGTAACGTAAGAAGTCTATTTCTGTTTTCTTATTTGATATTGCTCAAAATCAGTTAAACTTTGATCAGAATCTCCTTCATATATTCCAGATAAAGATGATCCTACCATTCCTGCACCAGCCATTGGATACTGCGGATATTGCGGAGCTTGAGGATATTGCGGAACTTGAGGAACTTGGGGATATTGCGGAACTTGAGGAACTTGAGGAAGTTGCGGAGCTGGAGGAAGTTGCGGAGCTTGAGGAAGTTGGGGATATTGCGGAAATTGGGGAATTTGGGGAAGTTGCGGAATTTGAGGAAGTTGCGGAGCTTGAGGAAGTTGCGGAACTTGAGGAAGTTTGGGATATTGCGGAAGTTGAGGAGCTTGGGGAAGTTGCGGAATTTGAGGAAGTTGCGGAGCTTGAGGAAGTTGGGGGGCTTGAGGAAGTTGGGGATATTGCGGAACTTGAGGAGCTTGGGGAAGTTGCGGAAATTGAGGAGCTTGCGGAGCTTGAGGAAGTTGGGGATATTGCGGAACTTGAGGTTGTGGCACCATAGGATATTGGCTGGGTGGCTGATATATAGGTGGACACCACCAAATAGACTTCCCTAGTATTGGTAATACTGGTGCCGCTGGCGCTGGTGCCGGTGCTGGTGATGCTGCCGGTGCTACCGGTGGTCCTGGTACTGCTGCTGTCGGTACTCTCGGTGCTGCTGCTGGCGGTGCTGGTGTTCCTGGTGCTGCCGGTGCTAGTGCTCCTGGTACTACTGGTACTCCTGGTGCTCCTGGTACTCCTGGTGGATAGCAAAATGGAGGAATCAGTGGTGGACCGATCCACATCTTTCCTTTGCCATTTAATTGTTCAAATGTAAGGCCTGTAATATTTCATTAGTATCTTTCAGAAATGAAAATACAATTTCGTATTTTACTCAAAAACTGATATATTTTAATTTAAAAACTAATTTCGTGAAATTTTACAAATTTTCAAAAAAAGAAATTGGCATACTGATTTGCTTTTCTTTACTTTCACAACTATTAGCAAATATTTCTTCCAGAATGCAATTTTTCTTGATAATTTAAAAGATTCAATTAATAATTTGTTTGATGCTTTTGTTTGATTGTTTGAATAATTTGTTTGATTGTTTGAAATGAATAATATCAATTAGTTATGCTTATTTTGATTGATCATAACTGCTATTTTACCTGGTAAGGCCTTGATATAACATTGTGTTACTTCTGGAAGAAGTATGAAAAGAATCCATCTTAATGAATAATCCATTATTGCTTGCAATTTAATCAGGCAGGATTTAATTTGCTATAATTTGATACTAATCTTTTCTTTAAAAATAAGACAATAATAACATTCATACAGCAATAAGATAAATAGTGCAATAATTATGACTTCATTCTTTTAAAAATGGTAATAACATATGAAAATATGTATTATCTCAATTTTTTTTTTAAAAAAAAAGAAGGATGAAATATATCGTTAAATAATTTCTACAATAAATCAAAAGAGAAAAACAAGGAAATTTTCCTATAAATGTGCCTATAAATAATATTTAATATATGGTGCATAAATATTTGATCAATTTTTAATAATTTCACAATTGTCTCAATTTAATTTGCAACTCTATTTTATCGTTTGCTTCAAAAGATTGTTTCTTTATGAATTTCATTTCCTATATTATATGATAGTATTCATTTATATACGAAGGTTTTTCAAGTTATTCATCCTTTACTCTTTATGATACTTTCTTTTCTAGACAAAATACAAAATCCTCTAATCAATTATATGAAAGAAATGTTTAAAAATGCTTAAATATTTGCTAAATTGTATTTTAGAATGATTTATGATATGATATGAGAACTATACGTCTAATGAAATTAATAGCAACAAGAAGAAGAAGAAAAAAAAAACCAAAAATGAAGGAAACCAGATTTGAATACCAAAATTTTATGGAATGGAAGGAAAATTTTTTTGAATTATCATGAATTTTAGGAAGAATGAAATTCTCTTGGCTTTTTATTCAAATATGAAAAAGAAAAAAAAAAATGAAACAGAAATTGAATGTTATACCATTTCCTTTCCATAATAAAAAAACTTTATGAGACAAAAGTGAAAGACTAAAACCTTTACCTTCATAAAATAAAATGGAAAATTTTTTGAATTTAATTGAAATAATTACAAATATTTTTGATAAATGAAATCATTGATTATTTTTATAATATATTTTCCAAGAAAGAAAGTTTTATTTGCTGTTAAAATAATTGCTAGGGAGAAAAAAAAAACACGCTGAATGTGTAGATATTTTGCATGAAATTTTATTTTTGAATCATTTAATCAATATAATTAGCACAAAAAAAATACAATAAACATGAAGAAAATTTTAAGAAAAAAAAAAAAGTTTTAGTGAAATAAAAATGATAAATAAATAATGAATAAGCAAAATAAGATTAGCAAAATCGATAGAGTAATCCCATAAATTATATATATTGATCCATCAAACTTTTTATTATTTGATGTTATTATTTACATCATTTTTACTAAATTATTTTTTCTTTTCTTTATTTTTATTTTAAAAGTGTAACAAAATGAAACAGAAAAGACTTGATCTCATTGATGTCATAATTTATTGGTACATAGGAAATACGAATAAGTAACGTAAAATTAACGATAAAATTTTTATTGTTGCAAAAATAAGAGAATAATAATTTATTAAAAAAGAAAAGAAGAGAGAAAAAAACTAGACTTAACTGATTGAAAATTAAAATTTTAATTATTATAATCAAATGAAAAAGTATTACAATTAATTATGAGTAAAAAATTATTTGCACTAAAATAGCAAATGATATTATTGAAAATATTTGAAGTTTTTTTTCTTCACAGATTCTAGCTTAAAAATATCATCAAGAAATTGAATTAAATAATTCAAATTAAAATCATTATGTTAAATAGTATATAATTTAATCATTTAACTGAAAAAAGAAAAATAGAACAAATGATTGTAAAATAAATTTTCTCATTATTTTATTTCATCCCAGCAAGTTTAACCAGTAGGATGAATGAAATTTTCACCAACCAATTTCAATTGTTATAGATTTAATTATATATTGCCCGTAGACTTAATTATAGTTTCACTGGCTCAATCTTACATTACTTCAGGTTTCCTTTTTTTTCTTCTTTTTTTTTGAGGAACCTGAACAAACTACTCAATTACTATCATCGATATAATTAATAGCATACAGAAATGAATCTTTCCATTTGAACTTCATGATTTCTTTTTTGTAAATTTCGGAATTAATTCCCAAAAGTGATAATTGTGTAGACTCTTCGTATTCACTTCATCGCCGGAAATAATTAATGGATGCATCGATTAGATTTCATATATTTCATTTTCACAAAATGTAAAAACAAGAAATAAAAAAAAAAGGCATGACTAATTTTTTTCTTTTTACTAACAAACAAATGCTTTGAATAAACAACTCCAAATATTCATTGTAAACATATAAAGCAGTAAGAAAATGAGTTAGTTCAGGAATGTATGGAATTCAAGATTGCTGGAAAGGTGCACAATACATAACGGAGGCACCGGTTATACAGTCAAGGGCATTTTCGGAAACATTATGATGTACAGTGTATGTGTATGAATGTATGTATGTGTGTGTGTGTTTGCATGTGTAGGTGTATGTTTGTAATTTTCATAAAACAAAATTTGATAAAAAAAAACCACTGCACAGCATCACATATAAATAATAACCAATAAATGACTCCCTTCAAAAAAAAAAAAAAAAAAAACTGAAAAAGTAATCCAACGTAGGAAAATGACCGATAGCAAAAGATGATCAAAAAAATTATGTTAGTGGTAGTGTTATGTTAGTAGCATAGCATTGCTACTTTTGTATTAATAGCAATAACAGTAAGACTAATATTAGCAATAATAAAAGTAACTATATCTGCTGTCATCATTTCCTAAACAGTAAACATAAGAGAACAGTGACGACGAACAAAAATGTATACCAGTAATAAACACTATGAACAACTTTTCAATTCACTATTCAAAGTAATAATAATAAGAGTATAATAATAATGATAATAATATAATAGTAATATAGTAACAATGATAATACCTGCTTTTTTATCAGATATTGTTATTCTAATTTTAAGTGAATAACCAAATGGCAAATCATAAATACCACTTTGTAAATCAAACAACGAATTCTGCTTTGGAAAAAGGAAGGAAACTGTCGCAGTGTGAATCAGAACAATCCATTGGAAAGTAAAATGAAGAAAAAAAAAAAAAGAAAAAAAAGGCATCATTGGTAACATTTTGGGAATTCAACATATTTTTTTCTGTAAGGCATGTCATGTATTATAAAACATTCCAATCCTGCTCTTCCTTTCATAAAATCACATTTAACATTTCAAAATTTCACTCTTTTAACGGTAAGCCGCGTTTTGCATCGTCCGTCATGTCAGAACCTGAAATTTAATAATTTTCCTATAATTTTTAAATTCACTACAAGAGGAAATAATCTTAAATCGTCAGTTTCAACAGATCTATGTACTGCTTTTCATATTCTTACTGTATGTATTCTTATTAATGAGCAGATTTAATATCAGCTATATTATAACTTGTTCATTCTTCACTGCATTGATTCCGTATGTCACAGCATAACTATCGGCAAAATGCCAAGCAAATAATTTGGTCAAAAATTTTGAAACTCAAGAGAAAGAAAAAAATGGGATGGATGTCACTGAGGGAAATCAGAACAGGATATTCAGGATAAAAAAACTGAACAGCGGTAAGAAATATGCAAGTAATTTCCTGGTCAGAGAGCATCAAACAAAATTAAGTTAAAATTAACTTCCTACTAAGAGGAGATTTATGACGATTACCTTCAGTCCCTATGCTATCCAAATCATCATGTGGACTACTGTTGCGTATGTGAACACGTCTACCACCCAGTAACGTATCACGAACAGGACGTCGTTGCCCACGTAGACTGGTGTTATCACGAGCTAAAGTATCATTTGCAGCATTTAAATCATCAATCATTCGTTGCAAATTCCGTGCTTTTGTTTGTTCTCGTATCAATTCTTCCTCCATTTCATCAAGCCGTCGCCGAATTTGCCGTACTCGAGTTTTTTCCCTTTCTGCCTGCAAAAAAGAAAATAATTTCTAAGGGAAAGTAAAAGGATCATACACAATTGACGTTAAAAAAGCTGTGATCATAAACCTGTTCCTTATTCTGTTCCGTATTTCGACGTTCATCCTCTAGCTGTAATATAGCATCAGCCAAACGCTTCTCAATACGTCGATACTAAAACAAATCTTTAATTTGAATAAATATTATTAAATCAAATTCAGAGAAATAAATTGCTAAAACGAGGAAAATGAAGAAATTTAAATATTTATCTAATCCATGGAACTGTGAACAGAACTGAGTATAATCAGTATGTATTTGACTATCAAAATAATTTGAGTGACAGGTCTCCGAAAAGATGCCCTTAATGTTAGCCATCACTAACAATTTCATGGTAAGCTCACATACGTGTTATCTTCTGTTGATATAGCAACTTCCCTATATAAAATATTTATACAGAAATTTTCAAAACCATCATCATCATTAATCGAAATAAATAAATAAAACTAAACAAGCAAATATTATGAATGATGTACTAACTTGTCGAGTAGCATTTGCACGTTCTTGACTTTCCGCATTATACTGCTCTTCCAAATATTGTATCTTTGCTTCAAGTGCAGCTATTTGAGCCCTGGAACGAGTTTGTGCCGATGTTTCCAGTTCCGATACTTTATTCTTCAGTTCACGATTTGCACGCTCCATTGCCTGCTTTTCGGTTTCCAGTTTTTGTGTTGTAGAACGTTCAACCGACAATTCTGTGGTTAGTTGTTCAACCTTCAAAAGAAAAAAAAAAGACAATGATAAATTTTTTAATAAAAAATGACCTGAATGTAGAAATATTAAAGGATGTGTAGAGCAACAGATAACATTAAAAATGTAGTAGTAGAATCCATGGCTATTAAGAATTTAGAGTAGTAGTATAATTTAAAGTAGCTAACATGACGATGTTATTTTGATCAATAGGTGTTATTCTAAAGCTGTTATCCTAAAGTGGTTAAGTTACAAAATGAACTAAAAAGATAAGCTTCGGCGTTTTGTATTTGAATAACATCAATGTCATCGGGTTAAAATTTGAATTTTAAAATAATATTTTCCACTTTGCTTTTAACAACTATCATCAAATAAAAAGACAAGAAGAAATGTTATTAAAATCTTCATCTTCCTTACCTGCATCTGCGCCTTACGCTGTTTATCAAGCGCTAATTCAGCAAGACTTTGCTCCTCCTCTACTTCTTCCTCTAAAGCAGCAACTTTTGCTTCAAGTCTTCGACGTTCATCGACATTCATACCACCGCCTCGACTCCTTGTATCTTCTAACTCATCCTTTTCCGCTTCCAGCTGTCTCTTTTGACTCATCAAACTTTCATTAGCTTCCAGTAGTCGAGTATTTTCAGCATCAAGTGTACGTAATCTATAAATTACTCCATGACTGGAAGAAAAACTCCAAAGACGAATAAAAACAAAAAAGAGAATATTTAAAATATGATAGACAAAACCATCGAGTAGACTGCAGTTAGTCCATGAATTGCAAACAAAAAAAAAGTGATGATTTGACGTTTCATACTCTGGTCATCAGTAAGTGTACAGACGCGGCACGATCAGGTGATGCATAACGCCCATTGAAAGGACAAAAAATAAAAAACAAAAAAAATAAGGGAAGCAGTTTACTTCCGTTCCATTTCACGCAAAGAATTTGCAAGCTCTTCTTTCGACTGTCGAACTTCCTCATTGTCATGCTGCATATCCTTGATAATTTGTTGGTATTTTTTAAACTGTCGACTGTAATCATCCTTCAATCTGTTAGCAAGTTCTAATTGCTGTTCCATTTCCATCAACTGAGATTCAATCTTCTTCCTATTAGAAACGGCGCCGGTCTAAAAAACTGACCTCTCAAATTTGGAAAATGAAATCGCTACAATTTACTTTTTCTGCAAGTTTTTTTATTATGGTATGAAAGTTGAAGTTCGTAGAAGACAATTCTCACGCGTGTACGACGCTCATTTTCAAGCTCATTTTCGAGATCTCGGATTTGCTTCAGCAATGAACGACGCTTTTCTTCACTTTCCTGCTCTTTTGCTGCCAGCATCCTTTCTTGCTCACTTTTCAAAGCCTATAATTCAAATTTAGGCTGACTAAATTTATTAAAGTAATGTTTTCATTTAATTAGCTAACTAACTGGAGGGAAAGTCATCAAAAAGACATGAATAGCCATAGTTTGACAGTTCACAAATAAGAACCTGAAGGTTGACATCCAACCGAAGCCGAGCATCTTCTGCTATTTGAACAGCATCTTCTAGCTCTTCAACTTGAGCTCGCTGTTCTTGCAATTCCGCTTCCAACTGACGTTTTGCTTTCTCCAGTTCATGCACATTTTTTCCTACATCATCCTTTGAGGATACCTGAAGAAAAGATCTATTTATTACTAATATTTTTTATACTTTTTACAAATAGTTAAAATGATGCAGCTATTATACTTTTCGCTTCCCTTTTCCTTCTTTTTATGTAAAACTAACTGATTCATCGAGCTCCATTTGTAGCATACGTTTTACACGTTCTGATTCTTCCAACTGAGTGCGTAAGCTTTCAAGATCGTTGTTAAGTGATAAAATACGCGTCTCACGGTCACGAGACTCCTGTGCAAGTGCATCGCGTTCATTTACAATCTGAAGACAATAATTGTGTAACTAAACATTTACGTATATTACATCCCACTGGCACATTTTTTGACGCATAATCCCAAATTTATATATAATATCATCGTCTTAATTAAAATCACTGTGTAGTAATTTTACAATCACAATTGGATATCAACAAAAGTTTTCTTACTTTTTGAAGATTCGCTCTTTCTTCTGCCAGTTGTTGATCAAATCTTCGCTGTTTCTTTTCCAGATCACGCGAATACGTTCTCACATTATTGAGCTCAATATTGGCATCTTCTACCTGAAATATGAAGAATTTACTTCTTGCAGAAACACACAATCCTCCACAAAAAAAAAAAAAATACAGTGTTCTTCTGTATTATTTAATAAAAACAATCCTAATGTAAATATCGATGGAAAATATACCTCCTGCTGCAATTTTCGTTTGGATCGTTCAACACGATCACGTGCTACCTCCATTTCAGCTAATGTCTTCTGAGTTACTTCGAGATCTCGTTGGACTTTCTTCTTCATTTCTTCCATTTGTTGCAGCACGCCTTCATCCGCTTTCTTTTTCGCATCTACCAATGCCATTCGTACGCTGTCAAGCTGCTTAAAAAATATTGCTTTTTTAGCTAGCAAATAGGAACAAAACAACTGTATATAATTATATATATATATGCAGAATCGGAATCAAAATATTTAAATTTTCTAGAAAAAATCCTCCACCCCTTCTAATTCCTTTCGTTTAAGTTCCACTTCTTCGCGCATTTCAAGTGATTCCGCTAAATCATCTTCTAACTGCCGTACTCTTGTTTGCATTGCAAGTTTATTTCTAGTTTCCTCCTGCAACTGATCTTGTGCTTCCGCTAACTGCCGTTCAAGAAGTGTTATTTTTCGCTGTAAAGTAGAAACATTCTGTTCATCATCTTCTTTTTGCTTCACTACGGCATCCAATTCACTTTGCGCTTTAGCAAGATGCTGGGTAAGTGCCGATTTTGCTGAATCGAGTTCTGCTATTCGTGCATTTAATTCTACACATGCTGTTTCTGCTTGTTTACGTTTTTTATCCGCTTCAGCTTTTGCTGCCTGCACTACGGTCAATTCAGCTGCTAAAGATGCTTTTTCGATATCCAGTGAATTTTTGGTTTTTTCGGCTTGAGAACGTAATCGTTTCTGTTGTTCAACCTGAAAAATAAGCAATTAAATTCACATTTTGTTTCTTGATAACAGCAAGATTTTTTCTGGACATAAATGACCACTATCCCTTTCAAAGAGATTCAAGATGTGCGTCTTTTCATATAATCCAATGTTATCTGACCTATCAATATCTTAAGCTTGCCTATTACATCTGCTGAAAGAGAAACGATAGACAAATAAATAAAGTATGCAAGTAATTTCAAAATGGATCGTACAAACTGACCTGTTCGTCTAATTCTTCGATGTGTTTTTGATATTTTTGTTTCAGTTCTTCTGCCTTTGCATCACTGGCGGAGTTAGCTATTTCAAGAGCGCGCTACAACAAAAAAACCAATAAAATTATTACAATTATGGAGTTTTTTTTTCCTATTCTACAACAGAAATGGCAGTAAATTCAGTAAATTTTGAAAAAGCAACCACTTTTAAGGGAACAAATCAAGTGCGAATTTGTTATCTTCTATTCTGTGATGAAAGTTTGATTCCAATTCCCCTTTTGCAAGCACGAAAAAAAAAATTTTGTACCATTAAAATATAGAAAATACCTTCAGTTCTTTTAACTCTTCATCCTTTTTCTTCTGTATTTCAAGTGATATAGCCGTTTTATCAGCTGCTTCCAGATATTCTGTTCTTAACGTTTCCAAATCATCATTGAGATCACGACGAATTTTTTCAGCTTTTTCACGTAGCACTTTTTCATTGTCAAGATCTTCTTTCAACTCCTCTAGTGCTGACTCCAATTCGCGAATCTGCTTTTGCAAAACTATATTGTTAGCGCTATCTTCATCTGACCTGCAAATGTTCCAAATGTCAAATGATGTTAAAAAAGATCACCGGCTACGAGTATTAAAGATTCCTTGCAAAAAATTTATTAATAAATTTTTCTTCAAAATAGATTAAATCTTCAGAATCAAATTTAAAAACAAAAATAACTTTGTCAGTAGCGTTGTCAATTCTTCTTCGCGTTTACTGAGCAAGGAATTCAATTCTTCTAGTTTGTTTCGTTTCTCTTCAAGCAATTCTTTTTGCTCCTCCATTTCTACTTCCAATTTTCGCTTGACACGTTCAACTTCTACTCTTATCTTAAAAGAATTCCATAAGTATAAATATTAGTCATATATATAATGTATTAAATAAAAATAATTACAAACAAAGAAGTCCACCAAAGTTTACCTGCTTTTCCTTCTTTAATTCTTGCTCCTGCTCTTGCAATTGCATTTCAACCCGAGAACGCTGTTTTCCAACGTGTTTTGCCTTTTCTTCCTCTTCCAACAGATGATTCGACAACTGCGCCGCTCGTTCTTCTATATTTTTCTTCTCTTTAAGTAACTAAAAAAGCACACGATTGTGATCTTATCAATAAAATACGGTGTAAATACTTTTGTGAAGTATACATACGGTAAGAATAAATACTTTTCAAAACAACTTCGGTCGTCCCAGCAACTTTATGAAGTTTACCTTCAAAGAAGGATAATAAATTTTACTGTTACCGTGAAATTCATTCCTTTTATAAGATCTATTGATTCGATCGTGCTCAGTAACTAGTAACAGAAACTATTTGCAAAAATTATGACTTTAGCTTTTGCACTTATAGTGCGAACGAACCTTTTCGAAAGAATCAGCTAGCTCAGCATGCTTTTCCTCCAATTTTTTCCATCGCTGATCCACGTTTACTTTATCAAGCATAAGTTTCTGGCGTGCCTGCTCTTCTTCCTCAAGCTGTTCTTCTAAATCCCGAACAGTTTCCTAAAAGAATGCAAATAGAAGTGCTGAAATTACATTATATCATTTTGGACTATTATATGCACGCAATGCAGAACAGACCTGTAATTTTTTCTTCTCTTCCGTTAATTTTTCTACTTGTTCTTCGCCTTCATCCAATTTGGAATTCAGTTCAGTCAACATATCCTCCAATTCCGCTTTCTTTGATGACAATCTTTCACGCATCTCTTCGACTTCGGCTCGTTCTTCGCTTTCCTGAAATACTTTATATCCAGCAAATGCTATTTTAGCAAATGCTGATTTGATTCTTCTATTGTAAACACAGGCAGTATATGGATTTGGATGAGAGATTCAATTGTCTTACCTCTTTTTCAAATAATCTAATAAAGTACTTACTTGCTGCAGCTGTTCTTGAAGGACGTTCCTCTCTTCGCTTAGTTGTTTGAGGCGTTTCTCAATATCGCCATATTCGCTTTCTTTCTTGCTGAGCTTATCTTTAACTACTTTCAGCTCTTCATCTTTGAGAGCAATGGCAGCTTCCTGGTTCGTAACTTGCAAGAGTGGTTTAACCTGGAAATGACTGTCGTTACCAAATTTCAGAAAATGAAATCCTAGTTAATACAGCACTTAAAACAAGAACGACTGCAGTGACTTATTACTGATCTATGTTGGTCATCAACTAGAAGATATGGGGTAATTTTCATAACTTGGAAAAATTGAATTAAATATTAACTTTGGTAAACAATCTCCACCACTGCCAGTTTCGTAGTTTGAGCCATGCCAAGCCGTTCCTTTGTAATACCCGTATTGCATTCGATTGCTGCATGCGTTTTTGGTATAAGCGTCTTGCAAGAAAAGCACGACATTGCGCTTGAAAGGACACAATTAGACCAGTAAGTTTCAGATCACGTTCCTCCTCCAAATGTGCCAAGACACCAGTCCGAAAGAATATTTTCGACTGACCGATACGATACAAATTGTTTTCCATTTCCAAGCCATCAATCATTTTTCTACAAAAATTTATATATTACATGTAATATTTTGGTATCAAAATATTTAACCTGCAGAAAAAATTGATATATAGCAATTGAATTAGCAAATCATACAACTATTAGACAGAAAAATACTAGGCAATTCGAAATTCAACTAATCACGAAAGATATGAAAGTCCTTTTGCTTTTAAAATTCACAATTTGATCTCCAATCGGTAATATACATTAAAAAAAAAAAAAAAAAAAATGAGTCAAATGAACTAGTTAAGTAAATTAATATTCTACGGTTAAAAAATTGGTAACAAACTCAGATTTTATATCCTGATACTAACCATGTTGGAGAAATAATGTTTGACGAAAATATTATGTATGGCAATCCTTCCACAGTCTTTTGTAAAATTAGGGTTGAAAAGCCTGCATAGTTCATACTATGGAAGGACGTTACTACGTTAATTACCCATCAAAACCCCAAGAACAATCTAAATCTATGATACCTCACGGCTTCCTTGCCATCCATAAAACCTTTCGGTATAATGTTTGGTGTAAGTATTTCATAACGATGCCGAAATTCCTGGAAGGGTACACGATTTGGGAAACCTTGTCGACAGATGCGTATGCCTTCTAAGACACCATTACAGCGTAGCTGTTCCAAGACTAGCAGTGATGATATTTTACCAGCCTTAAATGCTACGATTAAATATACAAACGATGTGATATTGTTTACAGCATGAGAGTATATAAAATATCCTTATTAAGAAATTCAGGTAGTGTTAGCATGATAAAACATTTTGTAAGCACATGAAATTTGATACTAATCTATAAAAATGATAACTAACTTTCTTCTCATGATTCGGTATGATGCATCGCACAAAATGAGGATTCGTATTTCGCAACGTGGTCATCAAACGAGTTAACTGCTCTTTATGCATTTGACTCACAGTACGGAACATTCCCTTTTTAGTACGTACGCCAAATGCTGTCTCACTATATTCGGAAGCACATATGCCCGCAAACTCAGCTTTAAAAAAAAAAAAAAAAAGTAATTAATACTCTGAATCTAAAAAAAATGAATCTAAAGATATACAGTTTAACGAATTTGTTAGCCAAGATACACCTTGAGGTAAAATATATAATCAACTTACCGTCTTTCCAAATACTCACAACAAATGGATCGGATGAATTTTGGAACAACGCTACTACATTCTCATTGAGAGGATCCATATTTTTCATAAGCCATTGATCAGCAGAGTAATCCACTCGACCAGCATAATGTATTACAGCGAAATCAGACTTTGCACGCATTTCCGGAATAACAAATTTTGGATGTTTTGAATGATTGACAAGCAATTTTTCGACTAACGATTTGTCAGTTGCCTTTGGAAATAAACACTGTTCATCTAGAAGGGCCAGAATACCCATCGGCTAAAACATTGTAAAGAGTTATTTTAAATATGATATGAAAACCAAGTCGGATTTGCTATAAACTGTTGGTGCAATGAATTCAAATGAATCGTGCAAGAAAGTATTCAAATTAAGAAAGTTATTACAAAAATTACTTTTTCAATGAGATCAATAGTAGGCTGTAAATCAAGGCCAAAATCGATAAATTTCCAATCAATGCCTTCACGTTGATATTCTTCTTGTTCAAGGATAAACATTGTGTTGTTGAATAATTGTTGCAGTTTTTCGTTTGTATAATTGATGCACAATTGTTCAAATGAATTTAGTTCGAAAATTTCAAATCTGAAAATTTTTATATACTATAGAACATGGCATGCAACAGTAATGTTTCAGATAATTAAAACCTAAATGTAGACTAAATCTCAAATTATAGTTGTGAATCATTATAAAAGCAGCAAATACTATATAGTAGTTTTAATTTTTAGTAAACATCAACTATTAAAAATAATTAACAGAACATACCCAGCAATATCTAATATACCTATAAATGAGGCACCCTGTCGACGAGTTCGATCTAAGGATTTGTTTAAACGGCCAACCAGCCACCGGAACATCTTTTCATAACATGCCTACAAAATTACGTGTAAAAAAAAATTACGTATGCTCATAATTCTGATTTTGTAATTTTTCACAGCAGACTTGATTACTGGTAATAGTAACTAAAAAATACCAATACAACAAACGTTTGAACAAACAGTATAATTAAATGAAATGACTTGATGAAAAACACTGCAAGTTTCGTGGTCGACATTTACGGGGTCTATATCAGCATTAAATTGAAAAAATGATATGATAATCACGATAAAAAAATTTTTTCCGAATCTACACAAAACCAAAGAAATATGAACCTTGCTTATAGCTTCTACGGCAAATTCTGCTTGTTCCTTATTTTGTGCTTTGTGTACAAATTCTCGACCAACTTTTATGCGAGGGCGCAGAAAAGCTTTTGTAAAATCAACTAACGGTAAGCCTAATAAATGGCACAATTTTTGCGAAACTGCAAATAAAAACAGCATTATTTAGAGCAGTTTTATTTAAAAAAAAACAAAAAAGGCAATATTAAAAAAAAAAAAAAAAAAAAACTACCCTAATTGACTCTTTTGTATTTTGTATTCTAACCTCGATCATCTGGCAGAATAGCTTGATCTGATTTCTTTTCCTGGAAAAACTCCATGTTTCCAAAAAGTAATACGGCAGATACGAGTCGCAGAACAGCTGCAATAAGTCATTTTTATGAAGAAACTTAACAAACTCGAAACATTTTTGAACGACATGGTTCAATCTTACATATTTTTGCAAGACGAACTGAACAATGATTACATTAGTACCTTAGTTGAAACCTATCCAAAAAGTATCTTACATGTAATTTCTTCTTCTTGAAAACCCATAATTTTCATGGAGCGAACGGTATTATGAAATTCGTTGGCATCATCAACATTAGGTAAATTTATATAGCCATTATTTAGGAAACGATATTTATCAACATCCTCCAGAAGAAAATTTCCTGAAATTTATGATCACTTAACATAATCATAATTTTACGAAACGTTATAAGTAATGAGTTGAATTCATGTTTAAAAAAAAGTTTGATTGTTAAAGTCGGAATTTTTTAGACGTGAATTCTAATTTTGATAAGAATAATAACCCTTTTCAGCTGCAGAAGTACCACGGAGGAATTGATAAAATATATGGAATGATCGTTCATCTGTTGCTTGACGTAATGTACGAGATTTTTCAAGTAAATAAAATTCAATATTTGCGCCGGAGATATACCCAGACATGTCAAAATTAATTCTGATAAATTTACCCTAAAAAGGAAAAGTAGTTATACAGATTGTTTCTCTATATGCAACAAGAAAAAAAAAAATTTCAAAAATGAAACCAGGAACTTCATCACGACAAAGAAGTAATAAGAACTGAGCTAAGTTGAAATACGCCATAGCATGCATTCTA
The DNA here is from genome assembly GCA_005281725.1 of Wuchereria bancrofti. Classification (NCBI taxonomy): domain Eukaryota; kingdom Metazoa; phylum Nematoda; class Chromadorea; order Rhabditida; family Onchocercidae; genus Wuchereria; species Wuchereria bancrofti. Next base: position 162,704 of record SSBO01000014.1, on the reverse strand, counting down.
GAAACTTTAAATAAATGCAGAAGATAACATGTCATTGACCAGTTAAAGTTATACGACTATTAACTACCTAATTGGTAGGGGGTTTTTCGAAAGCTAAACTTTGGCATTGTATAACGTCAGATACTGTTATCGTCCAGAACCTTTTTTCTAATTTCGGTGGTCTTGGATTTTTAGTTAAGAAAAAGAAGAGAAGATAAAAAACTTACAAATCTTGATGAATTGTCATTTTTAACAGTCTTACTATTACCGAATGCTTCAAGAATTGGATTAGCCTGCAGTAATTGATGTTCCAATTCACCCTGAAAAGTAACATCCCGAATATTTCGAATTGTAAGTGGCATTTCTATTGCATTTCATGCTGTAAGTATCACATATTACAAGCGTGCTTGCGACTCTGTCCGAAAAAATTCCTTATCAAAAATGATTTATAAACTGCAATTTTTCTCCCCGATTAATGTTCGAAAGCGATAATTTTTAAGCTAGCTTTGATTCCAAAATAAAAATTTTCAGCGCAATTCCATTCATTATGGGGTTTTAAAAGTTTTGTTCAAGTAGGACATTTGAATTATTAAACAAATTTCGAGGACATTGTTATGAAATAAGTGGATGCAAGGAAATTTTCGGAGTTGGTAAATTAATCATGCATTTTACTTCAAGGCTGTCACTTTCGTGCTCATTGTGATAAATTCAACATGTAAATACACGAATAATGATACTGATATTATTTGAAAGATTTCAAGTTTTTTTCCTTTTGCATAGTTACTAATCACCATGCTAACTAGTTAAGAAATTGCTCCCACGGTTATAAAAATGCTAAGCAGAATTTTTAATAAGATGTCGATTGAACAAATTATAAAAACAAAGGGAAAAAGCAAAAATTGAAATTATATGCCGGCAAGCATTAACTTCTAGTTAAAAAGAAAAGGTAAACCAAAACGACGAGACCGAAAATAAAACACAATAAATAACAAAAATTCAAAAAAGTAAAAAAAAAAAATAAGATTGAAAGTAAAGAAAAATTATGCATCCAAAAAAGTTATGGATAATAAAACTGGACATCAACTTTTAGGCTTGAACGACCAAACATACGAAGACGGATAACCTGTGACATTCACAGACATAAACTTAGTAACATATATAAGCATACTAAGTGCTGCAAAAAACTTACGATAACATTCTCCAAGTCCTGTTTCTGCTGCAACAAAAAAGTTTTTTTATGTCTTGTCAAAATTTAGCTTAAATTAAATCGTAAACGCTTTGATGTACGCATTCAAACTGAATAAGATTACCTTTCGACAATAAATGCAAGCAGACATACTATGAAAATCTTTAATAATTATCATTTCTTTCAGCAGTAGTGCTACCCAATTACTCCACTCTATTCTTTCGCTGGCAGCTTGCTAAATTATGAAATAAAACGATACCTTTGATGGAGAATTACTTTTGCCCTGCCTTGTTGCACCAGCCACATAAGCTAAATACTGGATAACTTTTTTTGTATTTTCCGTTTTACCTGCACCAGATTCACCACTGCAAAAAAAAGAAAAATAGTCGCAAGTTGCAGCACAGGAAATAACAAAACGGAAATAAATCCGAATTTCAACAATTATCCATTTTTAAATGAAAAATAAAATATGTCGGAGGATAAAAAAAAGAAAAAAAAAAGACTTACGTGCAGAGAATAGATTGATCTTCCCGCTCTGAAAAAGAAAATTATAACAGTAATAATTCGATTTTCGTTAGACATTATTCTGTTCCATTTTTTTCTCTTTGTTTTTGTTTTTGTTTTAAAGAAATGACAAAGAATGGCCAAGAGCGATACTGATGAGAGAGAGTTTTATGCTTATGAGTGCAAAATTTTACTATCGGTCATACAGATTACAGTTGGTCAGATTTATACAAGCTCAAGATTTCATGAAACAAAATCAACAGTTTTACGAATTTTTGGACTTGCATGTACCAAAAGACCAGTGAAATATTAATTTACATCTATAGTGATAGCATTGCTTGAGATAAGTTATTAAATACAAAATGTTTCTCCAACATTCTTGATATTGATGACACTAACACCACCAACAACAGATTTGGTTATGTTGTTGCAGATGAATGATCACTGATAAGCGACATGCCTGTCCATATTTTCTTTCGTAAATTACTTTTGTGAATAAATGATAAGATTATAGATGACCTTGAAGCATTGACCGATAAGCAGTATCTGCGATTGCAAATATATGGGGTGGCATTTCATGACGTTTCTTTCCTTTAAATGCCTCGATTAATGTCTCAGAGTAGATCGGTAGCTTCTTGTATGGATTAACGACCACACAGAATAAGCCAGAATAGGTCTAAAATGTACATGAACAACGCATTTCACATTTGGTTTGTCGACAGAGAAGAAAAATACCCACTTATACCAAGATTATGATAACCTGGACATTTTGTAAAGGGCGTTTTCTACGTCGCGGCTTAACTGGACGACGAATGCGACCAAGCGCCATTCATACAAATAAAGAAATTAACGCCTCCAGCCATTTTAATCACTTAAATTAAACCATAAGTTGATTGGGCTGTTAGTGTTTCTGAATTCATTTTTTCCTTTTCTCTCAAACAATACAAATCCTATAATAAAAGATGTGAATTTACATAAATAAGGGATGAGAAGTAGCGTTCCCGGAGATTGTGCAGGACGGAAGCTTCATTGAGACATGTTAATTCAGCCATATCTTCTACTTTATCGAATTTCGGTGGATTCATTTTTTGTAAATCATCTTTGCTCAATGTCAATCGCTGGAAAAAGGAAGGAAATTTTTTCATTGAAATTAATTCAATTTCGGCATTATAACATAATATCCTATACAAATATCAGTGGGTTAAACAGAAAAATATTCCTACGTAGAAACCTTGTGAAATGACTCAAAGGCTCATAGAGTCAAAACCCTTAAGCTGTTGCATTTCAAAATGTCAGTCCAAAATATACCACAAATAAACGTCAATCTGATATTATCTTTAAATCATTGATATATATTTCCAGTAGATTAACCTTCCCATTATCAACAAGCTCAACAACAGCATCATCCCCGCGATCTTCTTTGATACTTCCACTAACGAAACCTTCCGTTTCGTGTGGAACCCATACCAGTCTTTTCTTTGCCCATTCTGCTTGAAGCGCTGGATCAGCTACAATACCCTTTTGCACCTGAATAATCAATTTCGCTTATTGTTTCTACAGTCTCTGTAATAGTCCTTTGAATATGGATAATGTGACGCCTATCAATAGTAATCAAAAATTAAAACTGGAAAAAGCGGCATTTAGAATTATATAATCTTGCTCCCAAATTTATTCTGAAAATTTATGCTGGCCTGTTTTTAAACTTTTAATCAATTCACCGTATGACAAAATTCATGTTGATCATTAGTGAATACTCTGATGAAAGGTAAAATAAAACATACAAATTATTTTCATTATTCTTCCTTTCTTCATTCAAATTTCTTCCTTTTTCATATTTCATTTCTCTTCATTTTTTTTGCTATATTTCCGCACTTTTTTTTTTGATTGCTTAATAATTTAAACAATTTATATTTATAATCTGTTAAAAGAAATAACAAATTTGACAAATATTTTCATTATGGACCTGCAGATAAGAGATCTCCGACGTTGTGCCAGCCATTGGACCATTCGCTCCTTCTTTTTAGCTTGATCGAATGGCTCTACTCTGGAATTCCATTCCTGATCAAGCATCGGTGAAGACAATTAATGCACATATTTATTCGTCATTTAAAATTTCCTTCATGATTACATAAATTTGCATCTTCTATTATTATTATTTGCGATTCATCATAAATAAAAAAAAATCACATTTTTGCATGAAAATTAAAACAACGAACAAACACATATACATATATACATACATACATACATACATTATATGTATATATCAATATATTATTACAACAAAACACTCGCTCCTTTCAATTTGTTCATTCATTATGTTGTATTAATTTTACAATTTTGATTAATTTTATAATCTTACATTTTAATTTAATCATTTATAATTTAAAAACAAAAAAAAAAAGAAAAAAAAAAGGAAAAAAAAGAAACAACACCTTAAATTAGTAGCAATTTTAGCAAATACAAATAGTACACATGGATGAAAATCAGTAGGCCGCATATTGGTAACACTCCAGGGCCGCGAAAAATGAAAGCACAAGGAGGAGCGCTGACGTCGCCCGACAGACGATGACACATCCGGGGGGGGAGGGGGGGAGGGGAAGGGGGTGAAAGATGGCGGAGAAGGGGTCGATTCCTGATTTTGGTGTCGGGTATGAGGCATATTACACATTCTTGCATTATGTTGCCAACAAATAGCACTAAACGATCTAACCAAATTCTTCATTTTAAATCCATTTCATGTCCATATATGATGGGAAATATCTAACCTTTTATTTTGGTTATTTCCCCGGGTAATAATTAACCATGAAGTTTATGTTATTAAACTGATATTTGCCCGACCAGTAATAATGTGCTAAAGTACTCAAATGATATTTACTTTTGCTTACTTAAGATAGTATAATGTTTAAAAGTACTGTTAGCATTTTGTATAATATTTAATAGATTTTAGTAATTACATCAAAAAAATACTTTCTTGTTTAATAAATAAGATGGATTGATAATTAAGAAACACTGAAATATTTAAACGATACTTGTACGATAGATAGAAGCAAAAAAAAAGCAAAAGTAATTATTAATTCAATTTTAAATTACTAAGATAATAACTGTTTCTAAAATGATAGTATGAAAATGATGAAATATTGTAGGGAAATGCGGATTTATATAAAAGCTATGATGAAAAATGGCAGTTGTTAAATATGAGTTTAGAACGTATAGAATTGAAGTTAAATTTAAATCTTTGATCTATGATATAATCAATCGTCTAACTCAATCACAAGTTTTAAGACAGGGAAAGAAAAAACTATTTGTTAGGAAATAAAAAATATTACTTATTTACTTAATGAGTAAACTAAATTACAAATATTTTAAGCATCATAAATTATCAGACATTCATTTAATTGTTGCTTTTACAAAATATCAATAAATCACAAATCCTATTTCATTCTATACAAATGTGATTTGTTAGCCTAATATTTTGTTGATTGTAATATCGAAGTAAATCAATCTACTAAAATCAGTTATAATGGCACGTTAATCCAAACTTCAAAATGATTAACATCTAACTGATATTTAAAAGATACATCTCATTTTTCTTTTATTAATTTTTATAAGATTAAAGTGTGGAAAAAAAGGAAGAAACAAAAATGGAAAATGATCATAGAAAATTGAGAAGGAAGAAAGAAGGAAGGAAAAATTAGGAGAAATTTGAGAGGGAAAAAAAAAAGATGGAAAAGGAACACAGCATTAGATGTTATTAATCTAATCTTATTATAATTTATTCTTCATTACTTTCTTCATATCTTCTTTCTTCCTCTTCTTCTCCTTCCTTTTTGTGCGCTTCTAACTTTTAGCATTTACTTACAAAAACACGATAATTTATCGGAGGGAAAAATCTTTGTCATAAAAACAAAAAAAAAAAAAGAAAAGAGAGGAGAGGAGAGAGAGAGATAGAGGGGGAAAATAGACAAATGGTAGGGAGAAGATGAGGTTGAAATGAAAAGAATGATGATATTGATGGATGATGATTTGTGAAAAAGGGAGGTGAAATGAATTTTTTGGAAATAGGAATTGATGAGCAATGAAGAAATTAGTAGTGGAAGAAATCAAAAAGAAAAAAAAAAATTCAACTTGTAGTAGTATGCATTTTAATTTTTTGAGAAAGGAAAGAAAAGTGGACAAGGAGAAGTGAAGTGATAAGGAAAAGAGGGAATTAAAAAAAAAAAAAGAAGGAATGGAAAAGATTCAGTTTAGTGTTTAGGAAAAGGATAAAAAATTCTAACTTGTCAACGTATCGAATAAAATGAAAAAAAAAAGAAACTGATATCATTTTTTGATGCTGATAAAAAAACAACTGATAACTAAACATATATATGTTTCTCTTAGGATTATAATTATCATCAGACTTATATATATATTTTTGTTTTATTATGAATGTTATGTAATATTCTGACAAAAAATTATGCGATTAATAAATGTATGAATATTATTCATATTGTTTAAGTATTTCTTTTAATTTTTCAACAGTAATTGATAAATTTGTAAGATTTTTCAAAGTCAAACATGTTATCAGTTAGGAAAATTTCTGCCAAAAAAAAAAGATACGGAGAAATAAATTGCATTACTAAAATATTGTTATTGACAACGGTTATGTAATATGTAGACCGATCAACAATTAAGTTTAGGCAAAGATTTTTCCTAAAGCAAAAGAATTTCAGTGTAGTCATCCTTCGGGAATAAAACCTAAATTGAGCATTTGACAATTATATGACTTTTTTTCTTCTTCACCCTTCTTCTATTCTTCTTAACTCGTCAAATTTTAAAACAAATATGCGTGAATATAGATAAAATGATCAGTTAGTAACCTGAAATAGATGGAGATTTGATATCAGTAATGGTGGTTAATTTTTCGAACGATAAAAACATAGCTAATTTTAAATAAATAATTTTTCATTTTAAAAAATTGGAAGCTATCCATTCCTTTCCATCCTTTAGAAAATGGTGTTGCAATTGAAAAAGACAATTTTTTCAAGGCCGAGAATTAATAATGTAAAGTTCATTCAAACAGTATGTATGTTACGGTAGGAAGTGGTGTGAAATCGGTGATAGTTCCGGAGATTTTGTGATCAAAACCGGATTACTCAACTATATGATATGGCATAATTTCCAATGATGACATTAATAGTGTAGAGTGATGATGATACATGGAACACTTAAAGAGATAACACACCGGAACATGTCATGTCGTTTGGAATGCATGCTTGACAAATGATAGACGAAGAGCATAACAAAATATATGACGAAGTGCATTTATTTATTAAATTTAATTCACGTGAAATTTGTTAGCATGAATAATTTAATTGCAAAATTAATGATGAGCTAGGTGTAAAAAAAATTCATACAGTTAAGTCATATGTGAAAAAGAAAAAAAAAGTTAACATTTACAATAGTTTTTTTTTTTTTTTTCTTTTTTTACATTATACAAAAGATAAAAGGACAAATTGAATTTTGATTATATGTTTATATAGATTAAGTGCATTTAGGATTGCAAAATGTTAGTGTAATAATAGCAAAATTAATTTAAACTAATATTAGCTCAATTGTTTAATTTCTTTTTTCACATGTCAATTTTTTTTTTTTTTTTAACACGTGATTTAGATAATATTGCATTCTTTTGTATGATTATTCATGCAATTATAGATGGGTTGGTTATACGTTCATTTTTTAAATGATTCTCATTCAAGCATTTATTTTATGAATGTTACCAATGAACCGTTTCTCAAGTTAATATATTTGAGAAAAGTTAAGCTTCCATTTTAACAGTTTAAATGTTTTAATACGCAATAATGATGGTTTTTTTTTTTTTTTTTTTTTTGTTTCCGACAACGATACATGTGTTCTTTTCTCAAGTCGAAAAAAATCTTTGTAAAAGTTTGAAATTCGAAGAAGGACAAACACAAGCCTTCAGAAATCGATAATTGATTTCGATTTTAAATCGGAAATTTAACAGAAAACTTATGAAAAACGGCAAGCACTTCCTCGAAATAATTCATCCTAGTTATCTGTTAATAATGCAAGGATTAAAAGTCTAACAAATTTTCACAAAATTATGAAAATACTCAATGTAAATTACTTCTTAGTGCTGAATTTCTCGATATCTATGGCTTATTATTATGACCTCTATTCTATCCCTCATTTTACTTCAATATTTTTAAGTTATTATCATTATAAATATCATCCAGATAAACTATCCAAAATTTTAGCTCATTTTGGTTTATCTTGGGAAAAGTCCAACTTATAAAGTTCTGGCATAAATTATTTGTATTTCACTCAATTTTTATATATCCTCAGAATTAATCAGTATTTAGTAATTCTCACAATCTTTCCTGTTTTTTTTTTTTTTATTCGTTATAAAATGAAAGGAAATATCCAATAGTTTGTTATAAAATAATTTTCCTACAGTTATAAATTTAGACCAATTATTAAAAACAAAAAAAAAAGCAACTAGCGGTTGAAATTGCAATAGTGAAATGATTATTTTCCATTATCAATATCATTCATTACTCAAATAATAAAACAAACTGGAAAAAGTATATTTAAGGTATTCGAAATGAAATTCTTCTTCAAATCAATCACATAACATTGATACTTTTTCTAATTCCTTTTCTTTTCAAATTTTTGAAGATTAAATTTTTTATTACCTGATTATTTTATTTTCTTTCACATATAAAAGACATTTACATGTATAAAAAAAAAAAAAGAGAAAAGCAGAAAAAAAAAGAGGAAAGAAGAGTGAAAAACATAACATATAATGAAACTTGCTGAAAATCAATGAAAGTTTGTAGAGAAATTTTTGAAAATCTTTTTTTGGAAAAAAAAAAAAGGGAAAAAAAGAGAAGAGGAAGAGGAAGCAGAAAAGAAAGAATGAAAATAGCGGTTATTGTTGAAAGGAAAGAAGAAGTACAGATGTTACGATGAATAAAATTTCTCTTCACTCTTCCCTCCTCTCTCTCTGTCTCTTTCTCTTTCTCTTCTTTTCAAACGATGAAATAAATTATGACCAGAGAAGGAAAATTGTCAAATAAAAGCTTCTGAATGAACAAAGCAAAATGCAAAGAGAGGTTAAAATGATTCAACACACACATACACACATACATACACATATATATATATATATACATACATACATACAAGCAAATACACATACACGCATACATGTATTAACAATAACAAAGAAAAGTTCAGTACGATTTCGATATGCTTTCATATTTAGAAAATACCTTGTAATATTTAAAAGGAAAATTAAAAAGAAATTACATAGATGAAAAACGAAGAAAAAAAAAAATGAATAACAATCCTGCGAATAACCAGATTCCCCCGATTAATTCCAAGTGTACAAACGATATGGTACAAATATCACATTTGTCTATCTATATTTTATGTAAGCAAAAAAAAAAAAAAAAAAAAAAAAAAAAAGCTTTTTCGTCTTTTTACATTAGAAATTTTTCACATCAAAATGTTGACGTGTCGTGAATTCCTTCTTTTTTTTTTTTTTTTTTGTTAGTATATTTTATTTGATAATTTAAGGCTTCATTGTCGGTATGTTTTCTTTTTTTTTCCTATTTTTTTAAAAGTTTCTTTTTACCTTCTCATATCTTTATCTCTCTTTTGTTCTTTTTTTTTTTCTTCCTTCACTCTATTTGTTATCATTATCCATTCTATGTTATCTCTTAGAATTCACAAAACTTCTTTTCAATTAATACTATATAGCAGATAGTACAACTGAATGATATATGATATGTTGCAATTATTTTAAAATCATTTTTCTCCTCCTCATCATCATCACAAGATATCAATATCAGCATCAGTATCATTATCAGAATCACTATCAGTATCAATATTAGAGTTAGTACTAATACCAATATTAGTATTAGTTGTAGTTAGTCGAAATAGCAGTTAAAATCAAAAATTTTTCAATCAATTTCTTTTTCCATCTTCTCTCCTTTTCCTCCCGCTCATTCATATCCCATAAAAATTCGACAACGCTCTCCTCTCCCTTATTTTTCTTTCCTCAAACAGTTTTTTTTTTTTTTTTGTTATCGCATAAAGGAAGAAACGATAAAGAGATGATAGAAGAAGAAGAAGAAAGAAAAAGAGGAGGAGATTGACATAGCATTTGCTAATTTCAAAATAGTTCAAAGTTATTGGATCAGTTATAAGATACAGACAATTACCATTACCATTACTAGTGTAAATGTCACAATGCAGGTTCCTTCTAAGAAATAAATTAAATTTACTTGAGAAATTAGTTAAATATTGCTTTGTTAAAAACTATCATCCTATCAATATTTTCAGGAAAAGAAAAAAAAAAAAAAAAAAAAGGATGGATACATTTTCCTTTCCTCTTTCTCTTCCTTTTTTTTTCTCAAAAAAAAAAAAAAATCTTTAAATTATATTTTAGCAGTCATTTGAAAAATTTTACAAACTCGCAAATTATCATCTCATTTAACAATATCTATTTATTGGCAACATTAAAAAAAAAAAAATAAAAATAAAAACAAAGCAAAAAAAAAAAATGAAAAGAAAATTAAAATATAATACCTAACTGATACAATTTCCTACACTACTATCTAATAAACTGAAAAAAATTTAACGAAAATAAATGTTGTTTGAGACGAAAAAAAGAAAATTACAATCTTTTGTTAAAGTTTTTTTTAAAACTTCAAATATTTCCTTTTTTTTTAATCTCCCTCTCTCCCTCTCCCTCTCCCTCTTACTCATTTTAATGAATAACCAATGAATCAATCTTAAAGAGTAAGCATTTTAGTAATGAAATTGCTCAATCATTTTCAATGATTGAGCAATAACGGCAAACTTTTTTTATGAAATGCTATTATAGTACAACTTCGGTAAAAGAATGATGATAGAAATGACGTATCAACAAATCTGTCAATTTTCATTTTCTTTTCTTTTGAAGGAGAACAGTTTAGATTGGCAGCTGAGGAATAGTTTGACGAAATAAATGAAAAGAGCGGGGGATGAGTAGGGGGACAGGAAAAAAAAAACAAAAAAAAAAAAAGACGAGAATATGCGGTGAGAATACATTTGATGACCACACAAATAAATGTCACTTTTTTTTTTTTTAAAAATAAAAGAAAGGAAAAAAGAAGCCTATTTATGTATGCATAAAGTTTCATATAAATAATGTATGAATATGAATGTATATCAATTTTTTAAAAATGATTTATATATATATAATAAGCAAAAATTGTATTTTCATCTAAAAAAAAAAAAAAAAAATCTTCGTAGTTTTACTGGCTTTAAATTAAAAGCATCAATTTTTTTCTTTTGTTAACTAAAATCAAGCAAAAAAAAAGAAGAAACAAAATGCATAATAATAAGTAATTATTATTAATTAATTAATTTCAATTATATTTTAGTAATTAACTAGTTTTAATTATGTTTTAGTAATTAATTAGTTTCAATTATATTTACTGAAAGGAAACAGTCATAATTAAAAGATATTCAAAATCCATATTATCTGAGTAAAACAATAATGATAGTTCCATTGTTGATAAACTATCATCTGAATGATTATGTTAATTGCTTATCTATTATTTATGCATATCTTTTAAATTGAAAAAGAAAAAAGGAAAGAAATAAAAAAAAAAAAAGGAGAAACAAAAAGTTGTTAGTAACAACAATGATCGGTATTTAATTTCTCAACAATTTGGAACATTTACCCGAAAGATTGAACGGGAGAACTGGTTTTTCTTTGAATGAATGAAATTGTTTTATTTGTGAATATTTTGAAAAGCCTTTTAAAGAATGGTAAAAAAAAAAAAAAAAAGAGATTTTGAAGAAAAAGATAAGAAAAATTATTTGACCAAATGGATTTATATATCCTCAGGGAAATAAAAAGAACAATGAGTGAAATGATTAATCAAACAAATGAACGTTTTGAATTAACAAATTGTTTGTTTGATAAAGTACCAATAAATAATGCCTACAATTGATTGTTGAAAATTACGAAAGAGTATAAGGAAACTGAAAAAGAGAGTAATAATGTTGAAAAGCTATAAAATACATCAAATATATCAATATTATCATTATCATTATTATAATCAATCATTATCATTGTTTACATTAAGATTTTCAAAGTAATGAAAGGATAACGTATAAAAGTAGTAAATGGAACAGTGCGGATAGAATGGAGGGTAAATTCAGATAAGAGGTGGGAAGGTTTTCGAAATGTTGGAATGTGCTTTGAAGGATCTATAAAGGCGGGGGACAAAATAGGAGTGGGGGGTAAAGGTTGTTGATGGTGAAAGAGGAGGAGGAAGAGGAGGAGGAAGAGGAGGATGAAATACAGGTGCTGGAATGTCATCATCATGCGATGATACATATGTCGTCTACCTTCACCCTTACCTCTTTAAACCCCCCCCCNCCCCCCCCCCTCCTCCTCCTCGCCCTCCCCCTTCTCCACCCTATTTCCAATTCTCATCTCTTTCAACCTTCATATCATCAATCCAATGGCCAATTGAAACGAAATGGGTGATGCGACGATACGGCAAAAATCTTCTGAATTAGGCCGTGACCAATGACCACATTAAACACAGAGACAGTGGAACGTTTCGGTACGTACACGTAGTACTATATTACTCCTCTCCCTCTTCCTCCTCCTCTCTTCCTCTTCTTCTTCTTCCTCCTCCTCCTCTTTTACCCGGATAAGGTGAAATACCCATTTCTCACTTGAGCATCATTTCCTCCTCCTTCTCATCATACATAGCAATTGCAATTCCTTCCATTTATTGAGCCTTTTCTTCTTCATCCTCTGTCTCCTTTACTACCCACTCATTATTCCTCGATGAAAATTTAGTTCAAATTTCACTTCACAATATCTTCTTCTCTCTTTGTCGTTTGTAACAATGCCATATAACTAACCATTCTAAACTTCCTTATTATCATCGTGTTTGTTGTCAATCTCTTCGTATCTCCTCTAAACTATCATTTTCTTTTTTTCCTTCTTAGTATTCCTTTTTGATTTCTGTCTTATCTGTCTTCATTTAATCTTTCATTCGTCTCATGTTATCTCTTCCTTCTCACATCTTTATTAGCTTAACTGCATGAAAACTTCGTTATTTCATTTGCATTCTAATTGTTTACTAATGGTTCCGGTTATTCCTTTCGTGATGATAAGATTTTTTCGATATCTCATAATGCAAAGATGATTTTTTCGATATCTCATAATGCAAAGATGATTTTTTCGATATCTCATAATGCAAAGATGATTTTTTCGATATCTCATAATGCAAAGATGATTTTTTCGATATCTCATAATGCAAAGATGATTTTTTCGATATCTCATAATGCAAAGATGATTTTTTCGATATCTCATAATGCAAAGATGATGCATATTATCATTTTAACTTGCTAATCGATATTTAAAAAGTATTTCTGGGATTGTTGATAATCATTTAGTGGTTTAACTTTATTACAGAATGCTCCTATCATAAAATGGATACCGCCTGTTATCACCAATCAGTGTTATAGAATAAAAGATAGCAATTCAAAAAGAATAAAAAAATACAAGTAGCTTTGATGAATCAAATTTTGAACATTCAACAAGCAATAATTTCACATCATTTAACATTTCAAACATATTTAATTGAAGGTCATACACAATTAATAACATATATTCGAATTGTTGCTATCCTAACAAGCATTCCATTGATAAATCATTAAAATTGTCACTCTCATTCATTTAACATACTATATCATTTCAATTAATTCAACATCACATTTCATTCGTTTCAATTGTTCCACTCTCAAATAAATCGCAAATACCAATCAAATGATGCTTCTTTATAATCCATCCGGCCATTAAGATTATCCGGTTAATCTCGGATCATTTAATTTTTGCTCATTATCATCAAATATCAATATGAATATATTAGTTTGATTGAGGCATACAAAAATAATTCATTCATTTATTCATATCGTAATATTAACCACTTCTAATCAAAATTTTAATTTAATTTTTGATATCGGTAATGAAATAATGCTTAAAGAAGTGCTAAATATAACCAGATTTGTGTACTTTTTAAAATAATTAACAATTTACAGATGAGAATTTTATTATTTCTGAAATTTCTCGTATAATTATCATCAGTATTGTCGTCATTGTTATCTGTTGTTCGCATTATCATTGCCATTATCACTGTCATTAGCTGTTATTATTTATCATACTATTACAATCACTGCAATCATCCTTATCACTATTACTTTTATCTCAAAACTTCTTCAACTCTATTTGCACCCACAAATTCCTCCAAATATCATCATGAATGTACTTCCTAGCGTTATGAAGACAGTAACAAATAGCTTGTAATATCAAATAGTTTAGAAAAAAAAAAATGAAATCCTGAAATCTTCATGGAAGCGGCGGAAGTCACCTGATCAAGATATACCGGATCCGGTTAATATTACATGACAACTCTCATCGCGCAGCAACACTATTATACCATTTAAATGAAAACTTTGAAAGAAATGATAACAAAGAATATACATTGTAATTTTTTCTTTTTTTTTTTTTGTTTAGAGAGGCAATTTATGGTTTTAACGCGTTATTATCAATTTTGGACGAGCATTGTTCTGATGATTAACATAAAAAATTGGAAGTAATTGCTGTTTAAATTTGATAAAGCTTTAAAAAAAATGATCGAATTATTGATATTTCAAATGGAATAATTTTAAAATCAAATTGTTTCCTCTCAATCAATTAGCATTTAATAATGGCAGATGAAAGAAGTGAAAATAAGCGCATGAATGGAAAATGAAGGAAATGATGGAAAAAAAAAGTTTGTTCACGAATCACTAAGTTAAAAAAATAAAGGTAACTTATTCTTTATTTATTTTGCTTTTTTCAAAAACTACAATTCAAAAATTTGAAATTCAAAAACTACAATATGCTAAATTTATGAAATAAGTTAATCTATCTTAAGCGTAACCTATTTTACGTATATATCTAACATACGATATTTTACTCTGAAAATGTTCATATTTTATGAAATTAGATTTCACTCTGGGATGGGAGATTTTCACAAGCGTGACATTCATAAAATTACGAACGAATTCGTATTTGAAAGTGGTTTTGTTGTTCTGATTTTTGTTGCGTTGGGTTATTTTCTTCTTTCTTTCGTTGTTTCTTTTTTGGTATTTATGTTAATGTTAGAAAGAAAAGGGAAAAAAACGTATTTAGAAATGTTTCACTATTTATGTATGATATTTTGTTATTAGTTGGTACAGTGCTATTTATGAAAAAAAAAGAAAAAAAAATGAATTTTAAGCGTGTGAAAACGTCAAGGATATGGACAAGAAACGTAAGGAACCGTGTGATGATACAATTGAGCCAACGAACGAAATCGAAAATATTGATGTATATGCTATTTTGGGTTTACATTTAAAAAATTTACAAGTTTAAGTAATTTCAAACGAAACACATATTTCAAATTTTTGCAAAGAATGTTTAAAAATAAAAGACAATCAAATCTGGGAACAATGAATAATTGAAATGAAATGCTTGTAACTTCAAATGAAATACGTAAGTTGGCCTTTTTTTTTTAAGATTAACTCGTCGTTGCATTCTACACATTCCGACGAAATCAAACCGAAGCGTGTTACATTCGAGACTGATGTCCTAAAAACAGATCTGGAAACGAAGTACCTGTGCTTGTTTCCCGAAGAATTCTTTGCTTTCTGGAAGCATGTTCAGAAATTGGCGGGAAAAGATGGCGATCCATGTGGCAAGTTTTTATATACGGAAATCTCTGCAATTTTTTGTTTGTTGTAACAGCCGTTTCAACAGATCAACTGATAGTATCTTTCATCGATAGCATTTTCCTGATCTTTAAAAGGAGGGTATATGAATATATTCAAAATTATCACCTCAAATCACTAATTGCTTTCTTGACTCACCTTATCAATACTTACTTCCTCGCCACATTAAATCATGCAGTGATTAATGATATGACTTTATGTTACACATTATTATAGATTCATACAAAGGAAAAACTCATACTTCTAACATTTCATTAAATAATTTCCTCGAATCCGCCTTTTATGTAGGTTCTTGATGGTTAATATAACCGGTGACAATATTAAGTAGTGTCTTTTTCGGTTTGCAGTTATCATATTACTAGGAGTGTATAGCTGAATTCTATAAATGATTATTTGAAAAGTAGTCGGAAGTGTAAGTGCAAGTACATTTCCACTTGTCATGTCAAATATATATGACTTACTATAAATATTGTTAATATAAGTGCAAGTCTTATGTTTCTTATTGTCTTAACCGATGGCCAATGGTCACAGTGATCTTCTGTTCCACTTACGTCTCGTTTTTCGTCAATCATTTGGTCGAGACTAATCAGGTGTTGTGATTAAACTGTGCTCTATGAAAACATTTGTATGGGATTTCATTCTGTTGGATTTTCCAGGTGTTTATGGGGATTTAAAGTGTTTACGACTTTGTGGAGTATTCGATTATCTTGCCGGACATTTCAAAGATGTAGATACGGAAAAATATTTGTTGCACGACAGATTTGCTACCGACTTGCCAGAAATGCAAACACTGGCGGTCTATGATGATGGTCGATACGTCTATTGGAGGTACATTATTATTTTTTGTTTATAACTACATAACTTTACTCAAATAAAGTAATCGTGAATTGAATTTGAAAAAATTAGTAACATTATTTTTTTTTTTTGGGAATATTTCTTATGCAATACTCTAAAACTTGGCTCAAACATATTTTTGACGAAGTTCCAGCCAATTCCCATATTATCCTAATTGTAGACTTATCAACAATAAATGAATAAATAGTAATGATCCTGGTTTTTAGCGTAGATCATGCTTTGAATTAAATGCGATGTGTTCGTCACGCCTGTTGTCATTTACTTGGATTCTAAAATTTTCGTCCAGCGAGAGAAATTTTGGTTTTTAGAGATGAACCTAATACTAAAAAACCTCTTATTGTTCATGTGGACAATGCCGAGCATTATCCAAAATGCGTTATCGTTGGTGCTGTTGATCCTTTCTACATGATTGCACATCTGGTCGGGAAAACTTTGCGAGTTGAATACCGAAACTTTTTTTCGAAGGACTGGATTGGTGAGCCGATGTTACAGAAGTTTTTAGAAGAATTATAAATAGTTTTCTTTTTGACAGTTTAGTGAAATTTGTCTTTAGAAGGCTATAAAATGTTCACTGCCAACGTGAAAACAATTGCTAAATCACGCAAGAACGAAACTGTTGGTCTTCCATTTCACGGTATGGGAATATACGTTAAGGTCGTTAATGATATTGGATATAGACCATTAAAGGAAAAAACAGGTTTCTTATTCAATTATTATGAAGTTGCATTACGAGGAAAATAGTCGTTATATAAAATTTCGAATTTTGTTTAAAACCTGGGTTTTTTTCAAATGCTGGAAAAGATTTTGGGATGAGTTTGGACATGATTGTTTGGTCTAACCATGGTTTCTTTGACAAAATAGTTTTTGTTTCAGAAGAATTGAAGGACCTTTGATTTTATTTTAGGAGAACTGAAAAACATAATAAATTTAGTGGCTACTACAGATAATGAAGATATAAAGCAAAAGAAAATGGAAAAAATAACGGAAATCGTGAGCTGCATTCAGGTAATCCTTCAGAAATCATACGTATTCACATTAATGACATTCATTAACCCTCCTTTTGTTTCCAGATCTTTAAAAAAAGAAAAAATACAAAATTAGAAAGAATTAGGTCGTAATCGAATTCACTGCTTATTCTAGCAAATTTTAGTTTGCAAATGACGAGAAGGATTTCGGGATGGGTTTAGAATTCGGACATGATATATTTTGGTCTAATCATAATTTCTTTGATAAGATGGCGGGAAAAATTTTGACAATGGCTTACAAATTGCTGGATCGTGAAGCATTTGCTCGCATTCTAGAGGTACATATGCCTATTCGTCGAAACATTTCTACTGATCTGTAAAATGCAGAATTACTTGCAAACTTATTTTTTGTTTGGTCTCATGAGCATTGTTTATGCCATGCTGGGATACGTTTCAGCTGCTCACCTTCATTTTTTAGTTCGAACTCTATTCTTTCCACGTTTGCTACGATGGCATTAATTTTTTTTTTTTTTTGCTTTTTTTCAACAGTAGTTCATCATTTAGCTTCTAGAATCTATGACTTGTCTCGCATTATTAGTGAACTGTATACCGATCGGAAATGTTCCAATCCATTTTAATTATTGCTTTGTTTTCTGCACTTTTTAAATCACTTCTTTTGGAATTGTTAATGTAATTGATATCAATATTCTCGTTTTTAAGATAATTTGAAATGTTATAACTCATACAAATTTTTTGTTTTCTGTACGTAATAGTTTGGAACCTAGGTGTAAAAAGTTGCTTTATCTTTAGAAGTTTTAAAGATCGGTTAAGAGGTAAGTACATTCAACAAATACTTTTGATGTTTTTATATTGGTATGTTGGTGCCTATATGCTTTTTTTGAAACGTTATTTTTATCAGGTTGAAATCACTGTTGTTTGCTGTTGTTCTTTTCGGATCCTTATTTTGAATATATCCGAACCTGAATGTCGCTTTATCCTATCTTTTCACTTCAACACAATTCTAAACATTCACGCTTAGTGATCTCCAATTTTATTCGCATCGTGTAACAGTTCACTCTTCCATTAAGGAAACTTTTTATCATTTATCTTATTAGTAAGAAATAAGAAGAGTAAATTTTTATTATTATATAGCTTTCCGTTAAGCAATTATAGTATGCAAACTGTTCAGAAATAAAATAACAGAACAGTAACGAGTGCTAAATCCGGAAGATAAAAAAGATCATCATCAAGAAATCATAAACGTTCAATGATAAGGATTCGAAATTATAAGAGTGGAGATTCGGAACTAATATCCTGAAATATGATGCAAGTCGATGTAATGTTTGTGTTACACAAGTGATTTGTTTTGTAATGCGGAAACGATATGATTGAATGCAGTAGAAAGAGAATGAGAGAACGACTTGTGCAAGATGGTAACTTTCATTTCAGTAAGTGGTAAATAAACCGGGTCAAGGAGTAGCCCAATTCGGTGACAGATTAATTACCAACGGGAAACAATCGTTCTAACACCTTTATGGAAATGATTACGTAAACAAACAGACACAGATTCTTTTATTGATGACTACTACTGATCGGATGAAATGAAATCCGGGAACACAAGATGTGTAATTTTTTATGTTGTTAAAGGAATTATAGATGGCGAATGACTGTAGTATCGGTGATACTTGATTCGCCTATTTGCTAATATGATAGCTACACAGTTCAAAACCAAAGGATGTTAACGTTCTGGAGACTTATGTGAAAATTACCTCAGCTAATGACTTTCATTGTTTCCTTAGTCAAAGTGTTACTGATCGTTTAATGTTACTGATCGAGGAATAATAAAAAAAAAAAAGTATTTATAGGAATTGGTTATTTTTGGTCTAATTTGCTCTTCCATTTTTTTTGGACTAGTTGCTTTATGGATGAAGAATTTAATCTTACACTGATAACTTCGCCATAAGAAAGAGTAAAAAATTCGAGATATAATATTTTGGGAAGTTGATGCCTCTAACCCAATTTCTGAGTTCCGAAGTTATCTCGATATAAATTTTACTGATTGTTCAGGATTATTGTCAGTATTATGTTTGTTGATGGCATGTCGCATCCTGGCTTATCATATGTGACCAGTGATAGCAATCGAGAAATTCGTAACTAATATTTCATTTTACATAACTGGTAGTAAGTAGGGGTGGAAAGATATGAATAGTATGTTGGGAAGATACAGTATATATCAATTTCTCCAAAATGATTACGACGAATGGATAAAACAGCAGGAGTATGAGTGATGTAGGGATTGATTATGTTACGCTAATAGCAAGAATGATAACAGTGATATCAATAAAAATTGCAATGAGAAAGTTTTTTTTTCTTTTTTTTTGAAATAATGTCTATAAAAGTAGTTGGCAGGAGTTGATTTGGGCGTTAATGAATGCTCGAGGGGAGAGAGGACGGGGGGGGTGAGAAGGAAACTGAGGGGAGGAGAAGGAAGGTGGAAGGTATCATCAACAGAAGACCTTGAAAGGGCGGCCAACCTGTGTTTGCTTTCCCGGTGTGAAGGATTGTCCCCCAATTGTTCACATGTGGTTGTCGCTGTTTCTGTTCGTGTATAACGTTTGCAACGGTGTAGGCGCAATTGTCGTTGGACAATGCTGTCGAAAACGTGGCGTGACGGAGACATGTACACGGATGTTGTGTAATCCCCAGAATCCACCTAATGATTTTGATGTTTATAATATTTTTGAGCGAAAATTGAATTGTCAACCGTATATGAATGCAATCTCGCAATGCTTAGCTGATGGTCGTGATCATATTCATTGCTGTATGAGTGAAGCAAAAGATCGTGATGAAAATGCATGTTTTGGTATGTGCCGTGGTGAAGGTATCGATGGTATTGCAGCATGGGATAAATATCAGACCTGTTTAGCTATCAATTTACATCCTATGTTTCGTTGTTTTGAGCGTGGTTATTTGAACATTCCCACGTCACCTGTATCATTACATATCGTTTCTAAAAGTACGGATAGTGTTGTTATTGCTTGGTCACCACCAGCAGTTAATTCACATCTTGCTGAATCATATCAAGTTATCTGTAAAGAAGCTGATAGTGGTTTCATCGAAAAGACCATCAATACTCGAAGTTATAAGGTTACGCTTACAAATTTACACGCTGATAGCAAATATTTGGTATATGTAATTGCAATAACTCGTGATGGACGTCATCGATCATTACCTTCTGAGACCATTCATTTTTATACAGCTGGAGTAGCACCAAGAGTTATTGCATATCGTGAAACTGTTTCAATTCCTGGTGATGCTTCATCGGTAACAATTGCTTGTCGAATGGAAATGCCCGGTACCACTCATAAAAGTGTTCATTTTGAATGGAAAAAAATGCACGAAAAAACGGGTCATTATGAGAAAATTGGAGGTGATAAGTATAGTTTCACCAATTATATTTCATCTCATGAACATCCACGCCATTATGTTTCTGCTCTTCAAATTAAATTCCTAAAGTTATCAGATTTTGGTACCTATCGCTGTATTGTAACTAATGATTTTGGCAGTTCAAATGCTGATATTCGAGTGATACAACGTGTGCTAACCTCAGCAACACCAATACCACCAGAACCACCATATATATGTTGTCAACGTTTAGGAATTCGATCACCATGTGTTGCTGTTTGTGGTTCTGAATTTGGTAAGCATGCAGCTCTACGAGCTGAATCATTCATTAATAGTCACTGTGAAGATGAAATAAGCAAATTTCTTACTTGTACAACAGTAGGTGTTGATGAAGGTGCATGTTGTTTACGAAAAAAAGTTCCTGGAATTTGTTTACCACTTTGTGATGGTTTTCAAATGAATAAATTAGATACAATTCCACATGCATGCGCTGTATATACATTCTCTATCTTTCAATGTCGAATGGAAAATGCAGATAGTCGACCAGCAACTGTATCTGGCCTAAAAGCTATTCCAAATTCGGATGGTGATTTAATATTACGTTGGGATTTAACACCACGTGCTGATATGTATCACGTTTATTGGAAGCGTAAATTTTCAACAACATGGGAATTGAGTTCTGTTGTAACAACCAGTAAACGTATTTTTGGTAATGCTGCAAATGATATCGATGAAATTGTTGTTGTTGCATCAAATAGCTTTGGTAATGCTCATCCAGTACGGTTAATTCATAGTGATGATAAATGGATCGCTTCCTATCATTTCCAATTTTGATCTCAACATTCAAAAATTTTGTTATCATTTTTTTTTTTTTTTTGATAAATTGGAATGTTATCAATTGAAATTTCATATAATTCTAAATTTATAATTATTATTTTCATTTCTTTTTACAATTTTCTTCTTTCCTCTTAGCACTTGATACTATGATAACTGATCTCGTATCTTCATATACTGATGCTAATCTAAATCGCATCATACGTAGATGATGACAATAAGCTAATAATCTTAGCTATATGCATCATTTGTAAAAGATTGCAAGCAAAAGTAATAAATAGTACGATATCTACAATTTGTCCTCTTCTCTTCATTCTCATTTCTTACAACAGACGAGCCTCATGTAGTTTGCGACATTTGACCTTCACCTATGAAGACAATTGGTTCATGTGAAAACAAAGATGATAAACGTGGAGTGTTAAATGTTACTTAGCGTATATATGTAATGCAATGATAAGAAAAATGTAATAAGAATAATGATAAGCACATTTTTTTTTTTTTTTGCTTTCATTTTATTAAAAACAGAAAATTAATTCAAAAATATCCTACTATTGGTCTAATCTTTCTTCTTTTATTTCTAATAAGTTCTGATTAACTTTCGAATTATCCAGATATGTATTTTCAGGTAGTTATAGCCTTCTTTATGAGATATTAAAATAGCAAAATGTTTAATTGTTCTATTTTACTCTAATTGTTGATTAGGTTATGAATTTTTGTTTATTAAATATATTTATTAAATAAATTTTCACATTATTATTAAAGTAGATATTTTTTTTTTCCTATCATTTTTTTTTCTTTCTTTTTTAGTAATTATCAGAGGATTATATTGTTGCTATTATCATTTGCTGGTATGTACAGTGGTTGTAAACCAATATATAATGCAATAGAAGTAATGCTTGTATTGTATGAATCGAAATGCGAAATAAATTTTCATCTAATACACATTGCAACTATTACAACAGTTACAAAAATGCAATTACAAATTATTCTTTACACGTTTTCGTAAATTAATTAATGTCTGAAATTTCCAATTATTTAATTTGAAATGAGCGATAATAATTGTTTCTTGCTTTATTCTTCCTATTCTAAGCTTCAATTATATATATATATATTCGGGAAAATCACATATAAAGATGTTGAAAATTTTTCCATTACCTTTCTTTTTTTTTTTTTTTTTCAAAAATGCACATAATATGCAAATGATTACACATTAACAGGTGAAATATAATTTATTGACTATTTCCAGTACATATTCTTTACTATCTTAAAAGTTACATTTTAAATAAATCCTTTAATATATTTAAAATCATCATCAACTTGCCTTCTAATGATACTTTTATGTCTTTTCATTTTAGAAAATGCAATTTAATCAACTTTGTTTGTAAATTGATAATATTTAAAAGTGGCAAAAAAAAAACTATTAAATTTTGATTTCATCAAATTTTCTCATTTATATTAAAAAAAAAAAAAAAAAAGAAAAAGAAAAATTATGTCGATTAAGAGATAATTCTTTAAATTATGGTAATCTACTGAAATGGCAATCCATCTTATGTGTGCCCTATTTTGATTTCTGATATTGTGGAAAAAAAAAAAAAAAAAACAAGAGATCAGAATTGTTTGATTGAGATGATAACGCGAAAAATTGATGCATTTGGGTAAACTGAGAACAATGGGTACAATTTAGGGTTTACTGAAAGATATTGCAGATGAAAGTTGTTGAGGGGATTAACAGTAATGAAAAAGATGATAATGATAATTGTACGTGGATTTACGTCAAAATTGATATATGTTTACGTGATAATTCACATAAAATCTTACGACTATTAGCATAAGAGGTCAATGAAACTGATTTTTTTTTTCCTTTTCATACGTGATAGGTAAAGGAGTTGAGTTTGATAAAAGTTACGTGAAGTGTGATGCAATTTAGAGCAAATTAGATGTGATTTGAACTTTGAACTAAAATAAAATGATATATTCATGAGATGTATGATAAGGATGATCATAATTCTTTTGCAATGTATAAAAATTAATACTGTTAAATTCCAAAATATGAGTGCTAAAGTTACAAGCAAGCATGTATAAATTGTAAATTACCCATTATGAGATTTATAAATCTTATTCAAACATATTTGCATCAAACACAATTATGCAGTTAACAGTTGCAAATATATTTTTCGGGTAAAAACAATTAGGTGCTTGCGTTTTTGTTCCCGAAAATGGACAAATTGGTAAGATTCTTGTAAGATTACTCGTAATATCTCAAACTGTCTGTTTGCCAATATGCACGAAATAGTAGTTTTTATTTTTATTTTATATGTAGTTTTCAAATATTTCCCAGTTGATTTTCTTAATTAACATAAATTTTCAACTGTAAATGTTTTTAGTCATTCTCTCCAAAAATTTAATTGGCCTCCTGAAAGATGTAAATTTTTTTGTGACCAATTATGATAATGTTAACTTTCAGCATGATAACATATCCTTATCTATCCTCTCGACGACCGATGATAAAGATAAAGGATTAAGATCTAATCATCCTCATCCACAAGTTCGACTGATTTCGAATCTCTGATGAAGACAAAGAATCAAAGAAGATACGAGCATCTGTATTAATAGCTGATGCGAAAAAAATTGAGGTGATGCAGCGGGCATTTCGCAAATTGTAGTAGCAAATTTGATTATTATTTTCTATGCATTTTAATGTATCTTTCATTTTTTCTTTATTGATATAGCAAAAAAAAAAAACAAAGTTTTAATACTGTATTCTGTGAAATTCTATATCAGATTGTTTATTTTATGTAAGTTTTATTTGTCGTAGATGATGATGAGTCATGATAGTGTCAGTGATGGTGACACAAAAACAAAAGGTTCAGTGTCTTCAATTTGTCCGCAATTGAAGTCTTTCCGGACTAATTTGAAAAACCATTGTAAGTATACATCGGTAACAGGTCCTTACACAGTTGTAGGAGAATCGAAAGGTTCCGTTTCAATTGGTTTTTTTCATAAATATTCGTAAATATAGATGAATGCTTGAACATGCTTTTTTGATAAATTCAGAACTGATCAACTTCCAAAGTTTCATCCATTATCTTTAGTTTATTTTAATATTTCACAATATCCGGTTCCGGCAGTTTATCCCCGTGAAAAGATGGAGCTCGAGTGCTGTGATGATGTTTATTTATGTATATAACATTTTTTAAAATACCGTATGCAGATCAGTTATATCGTTTATTTTCAGATTTCTATCAGCAATATTGCTACGTATATTACTAATATTTTTTTGTATTCCTCTTTTTTTTTTTTTTTATTTTCTGCTAAGTTTGTATTTTAGGTAAATAAAATCACTGCCAGGATGAAATATTATTATTTTCTAAACATTCTCGAAGGTATTTGCTGCAATTAACAGCAATAAATAATATGCAATTTGTTTAATTTTTCTTATTCTTTCGTCTTTTTTGACTTTTTCTCTTATTTCATTATTTTTTATTTTGCTTTTTAACTGCTTGAGAGTCTGATGGAATGATTTGACCATGCGTGGGCAAACTGGAATCACAAGAGTTGAATCACAGAAACTCGAATCACAAGAGACTATAATCTGCTCTTATATGAGCACTGAAAAAAAATTATAACGGTGAAAGCCAATTGAAGGCTTTCCTAATTCACAACAATGTTTGAAAAATCTTTTATGTAAAAACTTAGCACATCACGAAGATTTAGCAACATCAGACGTCTCTGTTTAACGTGGCATCTTGCAAAGCGAATAAAAATCGTCTTCAGGCATTGCTTATCGAGAAAACCGAATTATAATATGTAAAAATAAGATTATACTAAATCTGTAGAACTAAAGATTATCCATTGTCACATGTAAGAAATCATTAATCTAATATTCATCTCCCATACAAGCTAAGCTTATTTGCATTATTTGTTAACAAAGAAAATGCGTTGGAATTTGTGCCTAATTAGATTGTTTACAATTATCATTTCCTTTTATTTAGTTGACTTCTTTTATTGTTTGTCGTTTTCCTTACTAACTGTAAATTATATTAGAAATTGACAAGGCTAATAGCACTTCGTTTAGCTGACCTCCTTTGCGGTATTGTAAATCATTGTTATGAGTTAATGATTACTACATAAGGAGTTATAACCTTTATTTAGGTTAGGTTCTCTGAATAAAACTACTTCATCAGACTTTCTAATATTGTTTAGCAATTGCGATCAATGATAATTTTTATCTCAATAAAATAAATGTTGATCAAACGTCGTCTTCTCTGCAAAGCAACAACTATTCGGCTCTATAATCTACTCAAATCAGACCCTACTTCACGACACTACTTACCCCAGACTTTCGGCAGTAGCGCTGCTAATTGATATTCCAAGTCATATTTTGAGAGTATGCTGATAAACAGATAAACAGCAACACCGATGATAGAAACCTGAAAATAAACAGTCAAAGTGGTGTGTATGTGTAGACATGTTTTAATTTATCACGGAGTTAAAGCTGCGATTGGAATTGGTTATGTGGCAATATTAAAAATATTAAAATAAACTAAGGATAATGGATGAAATTCTTCTTGAACTTTAGGGACTCCTTTGATTTCCTTACAACTGTGTAAGGATCTCTTACCGATGTATACTTGCAATGGATTTTCAAATTAGTCCGGAAGGACTTCAATTGCGGACAAATTGAAGACACTGAACCTTTTGTTTCTGCGTCACCATCATTGACACTATCATGACTCATCATCATCTACGACAAATAAAACTTACATAAAATAAACAATCTGATATAGAATTTCACAGAATACAGTATTAAAACTTTGTTTTTTTTTGCTATATCAATAAAGAAAAAATGAAAGATACATTAAAATGCATAGAAAATAATAATCAAATTTGCTACTACAATTTGCGAAATGCTCGCTGCATCACCTCAATTTTTTTCGCATCAGCTATTAATACTTCTT
The DNA here is from genome assembly GCA_005281725.1 of Wuchereria bancrofti. Classification (NCBI taxonomy): domain Eukaryota; kingdom Metazoa; phylum Nematoda; class Chromadorea; order Rhabditida; family Onchocercidae; genus Wuchereria; species Wuchereria bancrofti. Next base: position 136,182 of record SSBO01000014.1, on the reverse strand, counting down.
CTAATCATACCTCACCATCCATTTGAGATGCTCGTATCTTCTTTGATTCTTCGTCTTCATCAGAGATTCGAAATCAGCATCAATCGTCGAGAGGATAGGTAGCTCATATATCCATCCAAAATCCATATAGCAGGTATTTTACTGCTTTCTACTTCGATTGTCACCGCTATCTCGACAAATTAGCGTATGATTTTCTCATAATTGATCAAAAATAATCTTACATTCATTTCATTTTCAGCGCAATTCTGTTTTCTTAAAAGACCTTAGCATGCTTATTTATAAACATTTCTTCTTCTTTTTTTTTTTGCTATACTTTATAGAATTGGTTAAGTTAGAAGGGTCAGAAAAAAAACATTTCAGAATTATGTAGGTATATGTCAATTTCCAAATAGCAAATCATGAAACGATTTCCAAGCTAATAATGGGATTTAATTTTTATGAATGGTTTTTAACAAAAAAAATTTTTTTTCAAATATTGGACAAATATTTAACAACTCTTTCATAAAGCCTATTATCCATTTTTGCAATTTAAATTACTTTTTTAATTCACATGCCACAGGAAAAGAAAAAAAAAAAATTCCAGCCAGAAATGATTGAATTATGTGTTATCGAAGTGAAAAATTACATCAACAAATAGTTTTTAATATTAACATAATTGAGAGCATTTGTTTATTGATTTATTAGTGTTGATGTACTGACGTGAAATAGTTTGATAATGGTATAAATTGGTAGTCATAACGATAATACATTATGGGTGAAGTGTTGACGAGAGATCTTACAAGGTTAATTGATAATTCGAATTCTAAGAGTGTGATAATGATAATGAAAATGATGGCTGTAATAGTTGCTTTTAATTTAATTGACGTTAATGTGTTATCATACGAAATATTTAACCATTTTTCGTGGTAAATGCAATTATAATTACAATGATTAAAGATCATCTTAAACTAAAAATGCCTGATGGAAATTGTTTCATAATATTTACTGCTATACCTTATATCTTTTTGATTCTACAGGCTAAAAGTTGTTTTCACTTTCTTACTCCCATTTTTACTATTTCTTGACCAATTTCAAAATTCCATTTATTGATCTGCTTTAAAATTGGGTTTTTTTTTTTTAAATAATGGATCCGGAAATTTGTAATATCAGTATGTAAAAGAACAGATCAAGCAAAATCGAAGAAATGGAAAGTTTTATATTTCAAGATTATAAAAATACTTGTTTGGTTAACATCAACAATAATGTAAATCACTTTCAACCGTTTTATTAGGAAAAGTATGCATTAAGGCTAAAAGAGTTTTTGAATAGCAATTTTGTGAAATTTTTAAAAAATTTAGTTTTTCTTTTTTTTTTTTTTGTTTAGCATCGACAGTAATTGAGTGATTTTATTCTATGGATAACCGAACTTTAATCGAACGATCTGTTTTTTCTGCTTAATGATTACTCGAGTAATGCTAGCAAATACTAAATATACTAACGTTTTACTCTCAGAGGAAGGATGCATGAGTTTATGTTTAACAAGAATTTATGTCTTATAGATATATATCCAATAGATAAATAAATAAATAAAAGCAGGTTAAGCTTAACATAATGATACCTGTAAAAGTTGTATGGATAAATGGACAGAATTCATTTCGGCTTTGGACTTTTTGCTACCGGGAAAAAACAATTAAAAAAAAAGATCTTCTGTCCTCTTTTCCTTATTCACAAATAAAATTAGTCTTAATCATCTAAAGGAATATATATATTTGGAAGAATTATCATTGCATATCGTAAAGAAACACAAAACTTCCATTTAGGTCGCAGAAGATGGAAGACTTTCATATAGTTAACTTCCTTATTATTACATGGCTATCGCTTGTTTGCATTAATTCGAAAATTTTGAACATTTCACTTGACCTTTGACTCTTGATGGGTTTGTTATTTCAAATAAGTTATTGATTATTCATATACTTTGGGTTTCTGATAGCTTCATTTGTCTCATCGAATTCTTTTTGTTTTCATTTCTTCCTAAGGTTATTTCCCTTCCTCATTTTCTCTTTCCTGAATTATCCCTACGATATAACTGCGTCCTGTTCAAAAATTTGAAACGTGAAGTCTGGCGCTTCGATTGATTCATCGAGAATACGGTGGGAAGAGGATACTGTGGTTGTTCCTGTAAAGTGTAAAGTTATGAGGAAGTGTACTTTTGCAGTGTTACTATATTAATTACATTTACGAGAATTCGCATACGTCTGCATCTTCACTCTTCCCGTATTCGGTATTCCGGAATGTTGCCGGTATTGTATATTAACTTCTCTTTACAGTTATTTAATTCAACACCGTCACTACTTTTCTTTGTCATCCAATTAATATTTGTCACAGTTATTGATTAGTATTTCGTCACTTATTTGGCAATCGCTTTTAGTTCACTCTGATAAACCATTTAGTGAAACTTGCATCAAATTAAAAAAGAGAAAGAAGAGATTTCTATTATTTTATTTTGGTAGTTATCAATTGATATATATCGTCAATAGAGCGCACTTGTCCATCTGTCAATTGCGATATGTGATCAATCCGTACAAGTCGGATTACCTAATTTACTTCCGTAAATGAGAGATACTCAATTATTGATTGATTTACTACTTATTGTGAGCCATTTATCATTTCAAATGTAATATACGCCTATTAGTATGTGTTCAAGCATTCATAGAAATAATTGAAAAGTACTGTGTTAGCTGTTGAATATCTCAACTATTAGCTAACAGGAATTCTCGGGGATTTCCGCTGCATACAAATCATCCTATGGTACACGTTTTGTCGTACGTCGTAACATTTGTTAAGTTTCTGACACGTTTAAATCGTATATTATATGATAACCATAACATAATGCACACACGCATTCATGGATTTGTGGGTTGACAACATGTCATTAGTGATCAGTGAGGTTTGTTGTCACCTGACGCCACTGTTTCCTTGCCAGTCAATCCATCTTTCTATATTTTGTTATCATCTGTGCTATTCTTTACAGTCAGGAAGAATTTTTTAAATTAAATTTCTTTTTTTTTTTAAAAAATTTTTTTTTTTAAATTAAATTTTTTCTCTATTTTTTAAATTAAATTTCATCACAGTGATCTGTGTTTGACCGGTTTTCTTTTCTTCTTCCATTTTAATTTCATTATTTCCTGTTCTATCCTATTTTTCCTTTCCTTTTTCTGTTCTTTTTCACTGTACTTTATTCTTTCCTACCTTTTTTTATCCTATTTTATATCAAAAATCAGATGCTTCCATGGAAAGCTACCGCTGTTATTACTTTTCCTTATTCCACTTTTTCCTCTCTTTCTCCTTCTCTTCCTTCTCCTCTTCTCTTCCTCTTCCCTTTCCTTCTTCGTTTATCATTTCCATTTCCAAATTGCTATACCATCCGATGTTCGTCGTTGCGTTTCATTTCAATTTCATTTTATTTTCACTCATCAAATCTCGACTAAATTCATATCGTTTCTTTCATTATCTCTTCTCATTTTATCTTATCAATGAACAATTCTTCTATGGTTATTTTGCAAGAGAAAATGAAAGTTTTCCCGTTGTTTTGTGTTTCTTTACGATATGCAATGATAATTCTTCCAAATATATATATTCCTTTAGATGATTAAGACTAATTTT
>SSBO01000014.1:73157-131459 GCA_005281725.1 Wuchereria bancrofti | reverse complement strand
GATGATGATAATACTGATAATAATGAACAGTGCGCACAAGTTTCCGACAGTTTCATTTGAAGAATTCATTAATTTGTTTGTTCATGGAGAAATTCTGCTATGGAATTTCCAAACTGTCAAAAATGGAATACTTTATGAAAATTGACTGCTGCTCTCATGGATAGCATATACTTTACCTGGCGAATATTTCTATTCATTAGATCCTAACCTTTTCACTTTCACGTACCCACGGGTTAACCCATTTCCTTCCGTGCTTGTATCATTTTCAACTTGTCGCATTCCTTATCAAACCTCTTACAATCACACTTTTTCTCGACTTATTCCATTCAGGTATGTTCAGTTTAATTTTGCCCTTTATCTGTGTTTCTCCAAATGAAATTAACCCCAAAAGTATATCGTTACTTTGGTTCATATTACTTTCTTCCCACTGATTTAACTTCTTACTAATATAAATGAATTGATTCATCCTTATCCTTTCTCCTTCTGCGCAATGTTTGTTATTTTTCAAATATACGTCAGATTTAAATAAATAAAGTTTGACATAACATATGCCTGAATTATGTGAAAGTAGCTTATTCCTTCGGGTATCTATAAAAAAATAAGCCCGATTTGGAATAATTGGAAATGAAAATTTCATCAAATTTTTTTTACCTCGAAGGTTCCTCCTGGCACAATATTTCCAGATGTTTCCTCTTTCACTCTTTCATTTTTCCTTTTTTAATTTCTTTATTTCCCTTTCTCTTTTCCTAAACTTTCTCCTTTACACAAATTAATGAATTCTTCAAATGAAACTGTCGGAAACTTGTGCGCACTGTTCATTATTATCAGTATTATCATCATCGCTGTCATTACTACCATTACCATCACTATTATCATCACTGCCACTATTGCCATCGCTATCATTATTGTTATTATTATTATTTATCATTTATTCTTATCATTATTTTTATTAATTATCATAAATATTAGTATTTTGAATAATCATTTTGGGTGAAAGTCGAGCACAATTTTTTATCAACTCATTGCCTTAAAATGATAGATTGAAACTTTCATTTCAATGAATTTTTTAGCATCCATGAAAAAATTTGTGGACTGGGGATGAAATTTATAAACAAATTAAATAGTTTACAAATAAAGTTTGATTTATTCCAAACATTTCAATCAAAAACTGAAACTCTATGATTGCGACATGATGACAAGAATTACAGTATGCTGTAATCGAAATAAAACTATTAATGGAATGTGGAAAAGTGAAAATAAAACAATTTCAACTTCTTTTTTCATTTGCTCATTAAATGCTCTTTGATCTGCTGACAAAGCTAAAGCTAAAATTGCAACTGCCATTTTGCACACCAAAAACACTTCGATGTGTTTAATTGTAACTCTCAGTCACCGCACTTTCTATCCAATCAAAACATTTAGGCAAACACAGATGACTCATAATTAACTCTTTTCTATCGAATTAAAAAAAAAAAAACCTGCTAGGAATGACTTTAACATCGTTACAAGCAATATGCTTTTATTAACTTATTTGAAAGTTAATCGTATAATGCAAAAGTGCATGAGTTATATTTCAATCAAAATTATACATGCAATTTCAGGTGAGCTCAGTTCAATTTGCGCCAAATGTGTTTTTTCTCTTTGTAAAACTTATCATTTGACCTTTTGCCACCATCTAAATCATCGACAAGAACAGAATGTACTGAAGAATATCAGTAAGCAATTAGTACAGGAATGAAAAGCTAATATGAATTTGTAATGAATCAACTAGCAAATCACATCAAAGCAATTAAATAATGTGATATTTTTTTCTTCTTGTAACTTATATTGTTTGAAAGTTTATGATCGTTCTGCAATTTCAACTTTTAATTTTAGAATTAACAATTTCAGATCCAAACGTTATTATATAAATTTCAATTTTTGTTTCCTAATTAATACAAGCAAGTTATTGAAGACTCGAAAATGTGAAGCATTAGAATATATGTGTGTAAAAATATTTAACAAAATAAGATTTTACATTTAGTTAAAAGCTAATAATTAAATGTGCTTATATCTTTGCAGGAAAACCACATGCATACATCGTAAATGAAAATCAGTTGAGAAAGATAAATAATCTTTCGAAAAACGAAAACAAAAAATTATTAAATGATTACAAATTATAATTTTAGTGTTTTTGTTTGATATTATTTTAATCAGGACAAGTTGGCTTTTATCACAACTGCTTATTTCAAAGTAACTATCTTCTAGGGAATTCAAAGCACAAATCTTTTCTGATTGGTAAATGAAAATTAGATTAGTTGTAATTGAAACAGAAGCAGCAATTTTATTCATTATCATAATGTCAATCATGATATCTATCAAATTATGATAATAAATAATGATAATTTGTTGAAACAGTGATAACAAAAACAAAAAAATAGAAATAAGTTATAAACCAATAGACAATTATCAATATCACTTTTTTTTAACATTCATTTTTTATGAAAAGAAAAAACTTTTTAAAACTATGATGACTTGTTTATGAAATTCATTTGTTGATTGTTATCATTTTGATTTTTTTTTCCATTTTAACAACAAAATAAAAAAAAAAAAAATAGGATCCTTCTGAAAATTATTATAATATGACCAATCTATTCACTTTTTTTGAAAAAAAAAAACTTTTTAAAACTGAGATAATTTATTTGTGAAATTAGTTGAGAAATAAATTATTATTAAAAGCGTTATATTATTAAAATCAAACAAAATTTTCGGCATATTTTTTGTTTGTTTAGAACTTTGGAAATATTATAAATATTTTATGCCATAAATATATTGCACAAATAGTCGTTCTATATGTTTCAGGTTTAAAAAAAAAAAGCTTAATTATTTTCTATGATACTTCGAAACTTTTTTTTCCATTACTCAAGTAAATTCTCTCTTCCAACAAAATATCTATCCATTTAATCGTTGTTTATATGAATTTCTCCTACGTTTTAATTTTTTTTATTTTTATTTTTTTGAAAGAAATTTTTTTTTTTCTAAGAGGTAAAAAGAGAGAAAATGAAAGAATTGAAGAGTATGTTAATGGTGCGAATATTTAGTGATATAAATAATACTTTAAAAAAAAAAAAAATGATTGTTAGAAACTATTGAAGCATAGTATTATATCAAAAGATTGCGTTTATAATTTACTCAATTTTTTTCTTACAATTTTTTTTTTTTTTGTTTTCATTTCATTTTAATATTTTGTTAATTTTTAAATGTGCTAACATTCTTCTTTGCGGTGTCATTTAAGGATAATTTATTTTGTATTGTAAAGTTTGATTTCAAATCATTGGCAAAAAAAAAAAAAGAATGAAAAAATAATGCAAAGATTTGAGAAAACACAAATAAAGTTGAAAAGAAAAGCAATAATGGTCGATTTAGTAGAATTAAAGAGGGCCAATAAAAGCTTCATTGATATTTACATTTTTTTTTTTTCTTGAAAATTTCAGATAGTGTACTTTCTAAAATGAAAGATTTATAAAGTGAAAAGCAAAACGAACTTTCATAAAATACCTTTTCCAGAAATACCTAGCATTGTAAGGTTTTTTCTTCATTTTTATTGATATTTGTTATTTCTAAGATTAATCATTTTAAAAAATATTATCAAAATTTGCAAATCATTTATCATATTTTCAACGTTTCAATTTTGTATTTTCAACATAGCAATATGTTAAACGATCAGATTACCTGTAATATGTTAATTAGCATTTGAGAAATTTTATAATCGGATGTTAATTTCATTCAATTAGAAATATTAGCACAGATTTAGGCCTAATGAAATATGAAATTATGAAGTGATTAATTGAAATTAACGTATTGATGTGGAGTTTTGAAATTTAATTTGTTTACGAAAGCTTTTATTAAATACCGTAACTACGAAATGAGCTTTGAAATGAATTTATTTAAAAAAGATTTCACTCACTTTAAGTCACTCATTTTTTAGATTCAAAAACTAATCCATTCATACAAAAATATTACAATTTCTGCTGACATGTAAATCAATCATTTGATTAAAAAATGAAATAGTTCGTTGCTATTTAAAAAATCAAAATTTGTTGAAATGGATGAATCACGAGCACCACAAGCACCGAAAAAAGAAATTGGTAAGTCACATATAAAAAAAAAATGAATTCATTCTGTTCACAAGTGAAAATATAATGTTCAGCAATTTTTAAAGCGTATTTGGTGATTTGAAATTTCCAATCATTTTTAAAAATTGAAGAAAAGAAATGGCATACAATTACTAAATTAGACTTTGAAATGAGTTGAAAAAATGGAAATTACTTTTCCTTTTATGTATGTGGCCGCTTATATCGTTAGAATATATGAAATTTTTACAGCTGAGGTTTCGAAAAAATGGAAAAAGGTGCAAACAATGCTACCGGATGTGATCGATTATGGTGTTGAGCAGGGGATTATTCCGAAACGTCAAGATAAGGTTATATTATGAGGGAATCCATTATTAATAGTATTTAAATTTCAGACAATTTAAATGCCTTACTTTACTGTATTTTAAATTTTATTGGATTTTCGAAAGTAACAAAAATGTTTGTTAAACCTTTCATTTTAGATATTTGAATGATATCTAGGTAATTGACAAATTTCTATAAGCCATCAAATTGATTAACTTTCAAATTTTAATCAATTGAGAAATAAACAAACAAACATTTGAAAATAATCTTACTTCATTCAAAACCTATAACATTCTTTGTATCATAATTAATCCAATAATTTAATTTACGAATTTTTAGAATTTCCGTTTGTTTTGTATCATTTAATTTTGTCTGATTCTTATCGAAAAAAGCACTCATCAAACTGTCAACTCTATGCATAATTGTCATCCTATCGTTGTCTTCTTTTTTTTTTTTTCCCCGTCCTTTCCTTTTTTCCACCCATTGTTTATGATTGGTTCAAACAACAACGAAGATAAGAACGAAGACGCATATACACATAAAAATAAAAGGAAATACATCAATTGTAATATAAATTTAAACAATCATTAAAATTAAAATGGAAAGTATATATTACAAAAAAAGAAAAGAAATTTGAATTTAGAAAAAACGAAATAATATTTAACTGTTTGCAAAAATTAACAACGAAGCATTTCAAATCAAATAATTTAATTTTGACAGAAATAAAAAAGACTTAACATTTTTACGGCTTCATCAAAAATTGAAAATGAAAAAATTCTTAAAAACCACCAAGTATTATACAAAATCCTTCCTCAAAAAGAAAAGAAAAAATAGAATAGAAAATTAAAGGAAATACAAAAATTTACAGTATCCAATAACAATTAATCTTTGAAATATGTTTACATTTTTGCAACCTTTTCATTCTTCCTTATTAAAAAATCAATTTATCAATTCATGTTTGTTATTATTATTGTAGGGAGGTGGAAATGGATTCAGTTTGACAAGTTTGATAAAAGCAGCTGAAGCTGGTACTGATAACAATGATAAGCGTCCTGGTGATACACGAATTCATCTACCAACTAATGATATCACTTTAATGCATTCTGCAGTACCATTCCTTCCGTTACCCATTGCTATATTTTGCGCTATAATTAATATTATTATGCCTGGATTAGGTATATAAGTTACATTTCACATTTATTTAAATAATTTGCACCTAATTATTTCAAAATGATACCATAGAATTGCAAGGATAAAAAGTTTAAGCAGGTAGTAAAAATAGCAAAAAATATAAATGAATGGTTTTTCTTTTAGCAACATTTTAGTAATATATAAGTATTATTACTAAATTAGATTAGAAAGTATATTTTGGTAAGAATTACAAAATTATTGTGCAATTATATCATGCGAAGACTTATACTTCTTCTGATAGATTGAATAAACTTACCAATAAAATTGACATCCACCAAGCAAATTCGACAATGATTGGATTGTTTCATTTATTGTATATCACTAACAATTTCATATCTTCAAATCAACAGTGTATATTGCAAATTGAATTTGAAATGTTCAAGAACAGATCATTACTATGTCACGAAAGTTTTATAATATGATAAGACATTCAATTTTATTCTTTTGACAATTAGTTTATAAAATAATGATCTATCCTCAATCTTACAATATGTAACGTAATAATCAATCAAATAATAATTCAGGGACAATAATGAGTGGATTTTTTGCTTTATGCCTTGGACAAACACGTGTGAACTATCGTGAGGGTCAAAAATTGATGACCATAGTTATTAATTCATTGGTTGGTATTAGTCAATTTTTTACCATTACATTTTTATTTGTTGGATGGTTTTGGTCAATGGCTTGGGGTGGTTTGCTCATTATTTATTCAGGTAATTTCAGAGTTTCTTTTTTCTTCATTCAAGTTTTCTAAAATTTTTAAAGTTTCAAAATTGAGATAACATATATGTAATGAATTCATTTCTAAAACTGACCACTTTCTTTTTTTTTTTTTTGAATCAATTCACTATCAAAATAAAAATCGACTTCAATGGAGTGCAAAATGAAAACATTCCGAAATATACTACTATTCGTATTAATTATAATTTAAAAAAGAAATGTCAAATTAGTAATTCTTTTATTCATATTAATTATAGTTTGAAAAATGCTAAAATATTGATTGTTAGAGTTATTTTCTTTTTTTTTTTTTTTGCAATAACAATAAAGAGATAATTACAGTACAATATCGTGATGCATTACGTCAACGTCGTCAAGAAGCAATTGCAACGGCGGCATTGGAAGCATTAACTCGAGATTCAATTTTGCATCGTCGTGATGTGAAAACGCTGGTTACCGAACATAAAGAAAAAACTGAAACAAAAAAGGATAGTGGAACAAGTGCATAGGTCATGATAACATGATAACATATCACAATTTACAATTGTGCTAATTTTTTTTTTATCATAAAAATTTCAATAATTTTATAATACTTTAGTTTACTGTTTGCATTAATTTTTAAATGTTTTAGCATTATACTGATGCATTCTTGTTTAGATGATAAGATGAAATGACAGAATGGTATAAAAGCAGGAATATAAATAAATTTTCAATGAATATTTCATTGAAATAAATATATAAATATTAAGCGAAATGTAATTAACCTCTCTTCAAAAATTAAAAAAATTTCCTTTTCCAGAAATTATGAAATAAAGAATTTCATCTATAATTAAAAAAAATATATATACATATTTCAATCTATTTCTAAAACAAATTGAATTTCCCTTTATTTTCCTATTTTGATTTTATCATTACTACACACCTTTGATACAACTAAAATGAATATTTGTGACAAATTCAGCATCTCATCGACAATATCGCTCAACTGCTGCTCCCTAACAAAAGAAAAACAAAAAGAAAATAAAAGTGTCAAATACAAAATGATATTATCAGTGATAACATGAAAATTTTAATTTATAATAATTCTTAAAGAAGTATTCATAGTAGTCTTCTCAAGAATTCATATAGGAAATTATCGTATACAATATAATATACCAGAAAATGAAATAAGAATCTTGATACTAACCATGATAATATCTTTAATTAATATAACTTAATCATTTCAGTTAAATGTGTAAGGTATACTGTAAAAAGTAAACAGAGGGAAAGTATTCTTAACATCATCTATTATCAATTATATTACCAACAAGTACTTCGAAATGAAAAGTTTACTAATATGAAATTGAAAAATTCTCGTAACTAATTCTAACAATCTATCATTACGGATGGGAATTATCTCAACTATCCGCTCATCAATATCTCTTAGTCGAGATTTTTTTTTATCTCAACTATCCCCTCATCAATATCTCTTAGTCGAGATTTTTTTTTCTTTTTTAAAGAAGAAAAAATCAGTACGAAATACTTTCAAATCTTAACATTAGCATATACAATGATAATAATTTTTCATTGTTGAATAATTAAGGTAAAAATAGTATGAAATGAAATCTTTTTCTGTTAATGCCTATAGTTATAGTGAATTTTTTGGACTTTTTTTTTTTTAAAAAAAGTGCTCAATTTAACAAACCTTTTGCTCTAGCAATCAAATCACATTGACCTATTCAACGAATACAAATCAATGATACACTGAAAATAATCAGCGTAGTAAAATTAGTACTGGAATTGCATATATATATATAAACAGTAATCGGACAAGTCCGATGAGATGATAATGATTTGCATTAATCTATATTAATTAATATAACAGAAATAAATAGTTTAAAAAGTAAAATCCGATACTGCATAAAATTCGGGTCATCATAATTGTTTGTAACGAGGATATGTGCACAGGTTTTTGGGATCCGGAAGGGAAACAGACATTTTGTGATAAAGTATGATTAGTGTGAGAGTATATATATATCCTACAAATATAACTGACATCAATTGGTTAATTTAAAATTTTTTGCTAAATGTTGCAATTTATTAATTCATCCTTTCTATCAATGTAGTTATCATATTGTAAAATTCATAATCAACAATAATTTAGCAGACTTTTCACATTTTTTCCTTTAATAACACCTCATATTAAGATAAATTCATTAAAAAAAGAAAGAAAGAAAAAAATTAAGTGTTAATTTTCCATACATTAAACGATATAATATGCATCTTCTCGATAATAATATTAGTGGTAATGGAATAATATACATAGGTTTTTGGAATCCAGTATTAATGCATGCATCTGTTACCGATAATCGATCAAAAAACTAATCACTTTTTCTGGAAATCGGAAAATAAAAAATTGCCCATTGAGCTGTTCCATACCATTTTTCTTTTTTTTTTTTTAAAAAAACTAAAATTACGCATAATTTGATATTTTCAGGACTTAAAATGCTTATGTACATGAAAATTTCACTGTGCTAGCATCTGTTAATATATGAATTGCTACTGCCGATAATTCACCAAGTAAATGGGATACGGTAAAGTATGTCACTTGAATTGAAAGTGATCCGTGAAACTCGTTTCAAGTTAGCTTTCTTACGTATAGCACGTACACGTATAGCTGATATGCAATAATAACACCGACTTTTTGATACATCAAAAAGATCGGTCAAAAAATCATGAATCTCTCAGATGCAATGGAAGGAAAATTACGAGTGATATTACTTGAATCATTAATAGTATTAATAATATCCATAATAGTTCTATGGGATTTTATTATGATAATTCTTACAACTTTCTAACTTATTTAACATAGTATAGATGAGTGGTGATGGTTTGAAGATGAAATAACAGAGAAGTAAGGTGAGTGACCACAGGTCGAATGTCGATTCGAATTTCTCTGACTAATTAACTCAGACATCCGATTCGACGATTCGTTCTTTGGTCATTCTATCCGGCACATCAACACCATCTTACTGCTAATATGCTTATATAGTGGTAGTAGTAGTAGTAGTAGTGATAATGATTCATCCATTCAGACGATTTCAGCGTTTACTTCTGGGAAATCAAAAGTTCCAAGATCATCCTGAAAATCTCTGCTAAAATAGGACATTTTGATAATATGATGATAATTACTATACAACAACTGTATCAGAATAGACAACAAAATAATGAAAAAAATATTATGATAACATAAAAAAAAAAGTCAAAAGGAAAACGACATGGTTATATCCGAATAAATCATTTGTCCAATTAGGATTGTCAAATTAGAATCACAAAATATCATAATTCATAAAGTTTTGAAACTTATGATTATTTCATACGGTAGTGATAAATCATATCATGTGATAATGATATGAGAGACACCGCGGCCCCTCCAAACAAAAAAATCATTTGATAAAGATGAAGAAATAAGACCGGAAATCATTCATTTAATCGATATCGAACGGAGAAGGAAAAAAAAATGGGTCTACTTCTTGTTATCATTTTAAAATGTTTAAAAAACATTTAATTTTCATTCACTTTTTTTTTTTGTTCATTATACCTAATACTAATTTCATTTCTTATTGTAAAAGAATATATTGCATTATTCGATGTTTCCTTTTTTTTCTCTTTTTCAAGCAAACAAACAAAACACTAAAAAAAATTTGCAATAGTCAAAAAAGCATATATTATAATTTCCTCATTAATCTAATAATTAAACGTAACCGTGTAAATCATCTAAATTAACAATATTAATTTTTATCAATTATAGCTAGATAATTGATACTGTAATATATTAGCAATTAATTAATTAATTAGTTAATCAATTCTTAATTAGCATTTTGAATGAATTATTTCCCGGTTGTATTAAACTTTATATTATTGGTATACAATAATACTATGAATAATTGTAGCAATAATTGTAATCGTAATCATCATAATTCTAACAAAAATCATAATAATTATGATAACCAAATATAACTGTAATCATAACCTATCGATAATAATACAAACAAGAAAATCTATGAATCACAAGCAAGGATTAGATAGCACGCATCGAACCACAACGAACACACATTTGCGCAACCAGTCAATTCTTGTTGCTCGGATTTCTTTTTTTTTTTCCTTTTTTTTTCTCTTTTTTTTTTTCTCTTTTTTTTTTGAATAAAAGAAGAAGAAACAGACGGGTGAAGATATGTACAAAGACCCGGTGAAGAGGGTTATAGGATAACATCCTCGGGATAGGATACTGGGAGGGAAAAAAAAAAAAGGAGGGTAAGAGAGAAGGTGAAAGAGAATAAGATAGAGAGGTTAGTGATAGGAATTGGTTGAATTGAAGGATGAAAAAAAAAAAACTAAAAAAAAAAAAAAAAGAGGGAAATAGGGCAATTGTTGTGAGGAATTGGTAATAGGTAAGAGGGTTTTTTTCTTTCTTTTTTTTTTTTTCTTTTTTACCATTCTTTCCCTTTTCTCCTCCTCTTCTATCTTACTTTTCTATCATACTATCTTCAATCATTACTTATCATTGTTATATCATTGATTACATTATGTTTACATTATATTTGAATTTGGATAGGATTTTAATTTTATACATATACGGGATTAACGCTTACACATTAATCTTAACATTGATCAAGGATTGTTAAATTGGTAACCGGATACCATACAAATACCCACCACTTGTAAACCATCATCATCATTCCCCCTCCCATCATTTGATTTGCACATTGGCGGGAGAAGCGGTCTTTGTTCCGTTTCTCTCTTCTTTTTTTTTTCCCTTTCCGTTCCGTTCCTTTGTTCAATATTGGAGCGGAGGAGGAGGAGGAGGAGAATAGAGGAATGGGATGATAGTAAGTAGTAGAAGTGGTAGTGGTAGTTATAGTAAGAGGTTTGATCAGGACAAATGGCAAGAGGGACAAGGGACAAGGAAAAAGGAAGAAAGGTCGCTTTCACAATTCTTTCTCCTTCTTCTCAACCGGATCCTATGTTAGCGACCTTCATCGTTACCATCACAATTTAACCCCCTCCTCCATCCCCCTTCAACCTCTCCCTCATCTTTGCGGGACCTCTTTTCCTCTTCTATCCTTTCATTTTATTTTGTTCCTTTTTCTACATAATGGTTAATTCTTAAACGCTTTTGTAAGGAACAGCTGGAATTTTGAGAAAAATTGTCTTTTATGTTAGAATTGATATCCGTTATAAAACAAACCAACAATTTTTATATAATATCATATATATGGAATAAATCAATAATGAGATATAAATAGAAAGACTCTATTATCAGATATAACATATCGATTATAGAAAAAATTTTAACAATTAATAAATTACAAATTTGTTTGATTGGAACTCCTAGCAACTGTGCATAAATGCGACAATTATGAATATAACTAGTGGCTACATAATTTAATCAATTCAAAGGAAAAGGAGAAAATTTGTAAGTTGAGGTGATCGCTTCACCTAATATCAGACATTGCTACTTTTTAAGGAAAAGAAGGATGATGTGACATAGTTTGATTGTCCACTACTATATGCATACAGGCATATACATGCACCTACATACATATCGAAACATACATACATACATACACACACATACAAAAATTCATATTCTCAAAACGTCGAAATTTGAAATGATGAGAAGAGGATAGCACTCCCTCGTACGTAAATCCTTTGTACGTTTGTATATAACGACCCAATCAGCAGTGAGTATACAATTTGCATAAAACAGTTTGAAGAAAAAAACGGAAGAAAAAATTAGAAAAGGCAAAGAATGCATACGATTTTCTATATAGTATATCATGGTGCTTGGTCATTTCTCCTCCTTTTACCATTTAAAACAAAAAAAAAAAAAAACAAAAAAACAAATTTCCGAAATCATTTTATAAAATAATAACTTAACAGTTTTGCACTAATTCTGCAATTTCAAAACAAGCAGCAACGATCAAACTGTCCTCTGTCATTTTCGTTAAAGTTAAATATTCAACAGGAAGCGGAATCAAAGTTAATTATGGACATGATCTTAATGCAGATCAGAATCAACTATGAACATGAATTTATGTCGGAGCCTGGAGCCAATTATGAGCATGGATGTGGATCGAAGCCAACTGCGATTATCAACTTGTCCAGGCTCACTGTGAACGTAAATTCAGATCGGAGTTAACCATGAACACGAATAAGGATTGGAGTCAACTATAAACATGAAATGGGTTCAGAGTTAACTATGAAAATTAAATGAAATCGGAATTCATTTTGGACATAAATGTGGATCGTAGCCAACTATAAAGATCAAATTTGTGATGGAGTTAACTATATACGTGAGTTTTTATTAGATTTACCTATGAACATGGACAATTTGAACATGAATTGGAATATTTAGACGGAAAAGAAATGACATCGTGATAAAATGCCGTGGCCAAATTCAACTCTGTAAGGAGAAAATATCGCTTACTCAAATGCTAATTTTAATTTTACTCCAAAATGAACTAATGTTATAGTTCGGGAAATGAATATTAGGATAATATAAAATGTTAATAGTTCTACGCTTCAACTTTATACCTTACAAAGGTGAGAAAAAATAGATTAATGTAAGAAAAAAATTCCGGAAAAAAGATTTAAAAAATGAGAGATGTGAACAAATCATATTACTGATATAAAAATTAGTAAAATGTTCATTTCGGCAAATAAAAAACAAGCTAAAAAGGAAAAAAAAAAAGAGTTAAAACGAATCAACTTAGGTATTGGTTTGATTTACCTCTCTGTTTCTCTCTACTCCTCATTCTTTTCATGATATTCGTTTGCAAAAGATGACGATGAAAATTTTTCCTCATGAAATGTCGAGACTTTTTTTTTTTCTCAAATTTAAAGAGGAAACTCTTTTCATTTTTTTTTTTTTCTTCTTCTTTTTTTCATTTTGAGGGGCAAAAATGAGAAGCAACTGGAAGAGAAAAACGACATACAATGAAAAAAAGGGAATAAATTCATTCCATCTTTTCCTGATCGTTATCTGTTTGGGGATAGATGTATAGCAAAAATGCTACAGAAACACCTCTTTAACCGAGGTCATCTTAAGATTCTTTCCTTTTTTTTTTTTTTACTTTAGCATCGATAGGGAGATTTTTTTTTTTTCTTTTTTCCCTCATCGATTGATAGGAATTTTTTACTGGTTAGAGAGTAAACATAATATCAAATAATATTATCAATTAATTTAAATGTATAAAAATGAATATATGCATGCATATACATATATAAATAACCATAATCATGCAATGTTAAAGAAATATTAAATTATATATAAAATTTAGGTTAAATTGACAGATCGAAAAGTTCATCTGCGTTATTAATCATTGTTTAACAAGATTGACATTAGATTACATATGTTGGTTAATCAATTTCTCCATAATTTAACAATACATGAATATATTTGGTATCATTAAAATTTTAATTACATTCTTTTCTATTTAATTTATTTCATTCCCAATTTCATTCATAAGTTGCAGATTTCATTTAGAAATTTATCATTATTTCTTACTGATGATTAAAAGTAGTATAAATGTTACTATTAGCTTCTTATTTTTTAAATTTAATTATACCCATCCAATGTGCAAATACATATTATACATAATATGTCCTAATGATATGAATGAAAATTATCGCTACACAAGCAACTTTCGCAAACAAATGATAGTTCCCAATCAATGTCAACTCTAACATTCCATAAAATCATGAAAGGAAAAAAGAAAAGAAATTGTTCATTTAACAATGTATAAAAGTTTTAAAAACTGTCCTATTTTTTTTTCTGTCCAATCCTCATTCTCTTCCTCTTCAACTTTTGTAGTATACCAAACAAATAGCAATTAGTTCATCTGAGGTAAAGGAGAATGAAGAAAAGCGAATCAAATCTTTGATGTGTTACATAAATTTTGTGTGTACTGGCAATGTGATACACATGAAATTGCAAATATCCTAATTTTATTTTACACATCATTCCCGATTACAATACATTGGAAGCATATTGATGACAATTAATGATAAACAATAAAGGATCTTTTCGTTCACTGGTTATTACCAGTGATAAAACGTGAATTGCAAAGACATCCTAGCTATCAGAGATCAACTTATCAATATTTAAACGATAGCTCTCAGAGGACTTTCTATCGATCAAAAACTGGATCCATAAACAAGGAACAATACCATATTTACAGTCAATCGTTATATGCTCTGTTTCATCATCAATTCTGATCTTGATCTTAAGAGATATGGATTATGGTGCTGATATGTCTTACTTGCGGTATACACTTTAATTGTATCAAAAAATTAAGACATTAGCAAAGCTGAAATCCATAATAAGCTAAGAGTGCACTCTGCAAAATTTGGTACATTCTGGAAATGATTTTATATACACAATTACATAGCAATCATACACTCGTGTTAGTACAGGAGGAATCTAATAAAGAATGTTTTTTCTTTCTTTCACTTACGTGAAAAACATAAAAGTATACATCGTAACTAATCAGTGACAAGAACCAATCGATATGCATATAAAAACATTTCATTTGATGAAATTGTTTACAATAATCACACAGCACATAATGGAATTATATTACAGTAGCAACTCAGGAAGATTTTCGGTATTAATTTCATCCTAAGCTTATCGGTATATGCACACCAATCAAAATTTATGAACGAGCAAATCAAATAGCGCCAATAAATGCATACTATTCCCATTTGTAATACCTTTTTCTTCTTCGTGAACAAAATGTAAAAAACACCATGCCGAACTCTGAACCCACCGAAAAACGTTATAACACATTGAGCAAACACAGTCAAGAAAATAAGCATCCATTCTAGATAAATAAAAGTTTCAGTTATCCCTGGCTCTATGAGATTCCAAATCTGAAAACGACGGTTCCCGAAACTATTCGGAGAAATAACGCCGTTTTAGTTTTATAAATTACAAGCATGTTTACAGCGATGTACATACTGTACTTGTTTTCAATGTCGACTTGCTGTCCCAAATCCATTTTCCACATTTGTCCTCCGTTCTGGATGCAACATGAGCAGCTTTTCCTCGAGAGCCTGTAAGCTTCACCTTGCAGAAAACTAACTTTTAACTAAAAAGGGTCTAAAGTTTCGTAGATTTGAATTAAGAAATTTACCTGAATAGTTTCAAGAAGATTGACGATGACTGGTGAAACACTACTCGCTAATGAAGGAGGTAAGGAGTTCACACGTGACCCAATGCCGTTCGGACTTGCATCGCTGAATAACTTTTTCTTATTAACATCTTGTGCACAAAGATCATAATCTGTAACAGAATAAAACTGCTGAGTTTATCAAACAAAGAAATTTGAGGAATTTCTCGTCTCCTTCCTGGATGAACAAAATTTGGTGAAGGGAAAACTTTTTTGACTTATCGAAAAGAAAAACTAATTGAGCTAATTGACATTAGTTTGAAATCCATACAAGCATCAATAAGAAAAAAAATGCAAACAAACGTACTCTCACAGGAAGTGAGACTTTTTATTGATCTTCCAGGCTGTAATGTTCCATTATTCTGTCGTCCTACAATTTTAATTCATTAATGCCCTCAATTTATACCAATTGTTCGATTGAACGAATTACGAGCCGTATAATACAATTTCAGGATCTCAAGAACTGTTCATTCATTAAATGTAGTTTGTTGCCTGAGAAATGTTAATCAAAAAATTGATGGGTATTCCTAAAAAAATTGCGAGCACGACCATCAAACCAAACTATTTAAGTATCTTTAGAATCTATTACAAACGACCTATTAAAGTATTGATTTCAATTCACAGAAAAATATATTACGCTGTATTCCGAAACCTATCAACTGTTTTCCAGATCATAACGAAGTTCCTGATCAGACTTTATCAGATCTTCGAAAAAAAAAAAAAAAAAACGAAGTGCTTAATTAAAGTCACCGCGACAAAATGAAATTTTTACCATTTTTCATCTGAATTAAATTCCCAGAACCATGCTTCTCCCGAGTAACAGGCAATCCATTAGACTGATTAGAAAGTGAATTCGACAGTTTTGTATCCTTTATCATACCATCTAA
The DNA here is from genome assembly GCA_005281725.1 of Wuchereria bancrofti. NCBI lineage: Eukaryota > Metazoa > Nematoda > Chromadorea > Rhabditida > Onchocercidae > Wuchereria > Wuchereria bancrofti. The sequence continues at coordinate 115,016 of SSBO01000014.1, read as the reverse complement.
TTTTAAATCTCGAACTTCATCTTCTAGTCTCTGACAACGGATCTGCAACGAACAGCATATGATAATCGATTTATTGAACCTCCTGCGCGATGAGATCATTAATTGAATACGGTTTTTCGTAGCATTTTTGTAAATGCTCACAAAATGAATCATCTACTCCTGGCTACGTGACTAATGGTTTGAAAAGTCTATTCTACTGACCAACATGCAACAATCTTAGCATACTCAAGAAAATTAAGATATTTATTGTCCTACTTATTGTCCCCCTCCTCTAGCTTATCTAATATTCATTTGTTGCTACTCTCACGCTCAACAAGCCTAAGTCTTTGGAAATCAGACAACTTCGACAAGCTTACCTTTAGGTCTTCTTTACTATCAAGTTCTGTAATAAGCAACGCTCGCACCTCTAATTCTTCGTTTAACTTTTTTTCAGTGTCCTTGAGAGTCTCACATGTTATTCTAAAAGCACTCAAGAATTGATACCAAAGAGCTAAAAATATATTTGTCGGCTAGAGAATTCTGAGGGTTTCAACAGAATGGACAATATATGGCATTGTCATTGCCAAACAATTCATTGACAATGAAATAAATCAGGATATCAGGAATGAATTATATACCTTAATTCTCTCTCTAAATCATCGTTTTTTTGCTCAAGTTTATGGACAACATTTAACAAATTTTCTTTTTCAGCTCTAAGTTCTTGCAATTCGTCGTTAAGTTTCATATCTTTGCTATACTGTTCCGCACGGAACCGTTGAGCTTCCTCCTGAAAAAAGATATAAGAGTGCTATAACTTCAAAGACGACAGCAGGAAACCTAATCATCAAATCCTCCAACAGTAATATCCATACAATAATATCCTAGCTGAATCCAAAATTTTATGAATTGTACAGTGCCTGCATTATAGAAAGGCATATCTATAGGTAGTGTAGAGATAGCTACATTCCTATAAATACCGCCTTCAAATATGGCTGAGACGTTAGGTATAACGAATGCCGATAAGATGTCGCATCTACCATATACATCTATTTTGACTAATCAAAAACAAACCTTATATCGATCTCGCTCTTGTGTCAAAACTGCAATTTCTTTTTCACGTTTACTTAACGACAAGTTAGCTGCATTCAATTCCTTATCCAGCTCAGTTTCAATCTGTTGACTAAACGTTACAAAGTCTTTCAGTTCATTTTTTGCTTCGTTCGCTCTGAAATTTTATTTCAGCTATACTATGTCATGGCACCAATATCCAGATTTTATTCTTTAGTATTCAAATTAACGTACTATTATTCCATTTATCTTTGAAAATGAATAGTTTACTCTTGTTTGTATCGTTCCGCTTCTGCACGATACTGCTCGACCAACATCTCCCAATCCGTCATTGAAATAACTCCTTCTTTTTTTTTTTAGTTCTTTCACTTATTACCTATAAAGAAAACTCTCTAATGACTAAACATGTCCTTCGCAACCACTGAATTATCCTACGGGGTCTTCTATCAAACTGTTACTTTAACTAGAACAAAGGAAAAAGCAACTGCCCTACCAACTGAAATCACAGATCTATGACTTCACCATCTTGATCATTTCCTTAAATACTATGCGTCAATATTTTGATCAACAGAGGCAAAAATCAATATTGCATTTTCCTACATTTAAACACAAATCATTGCTAATCATCTGATGTTCCTAAGTTCAAAAGTACTGAAAACAATTGTGAACTAAGGCAAATTACGAGTAACTATGGTTAGCTGAAGTTTAAAAAAATGAAAAGACTATATGCTAAGATACTAATCAATCATTTGATGTATATGCCTTATAACAATATGTTAGCTTAAATCAGAAAATTTCTGCTTACCAATTAGTAATTCTCCACTTTATTGTTATATCAAAGACCTAGAAATATATAAGGATGTAATATAGCATAAATATTATAGTCCTATATATAACTGTGTAACACATGAGATGACCTAGTTTAATCATTTGTGCTTTCATTAAGTTTTGTTAAAATTAGAGATTATAAGTGAAACTTTTATCTTATCTATTTTAAAAACCAGAACTAGTACAATAATTTAGCCATATCATCCAAAACTCATCAGATTGCATTTGTCCATCCAATAGCTGAAAACCAAACTAGCAGCAAAACACTAACCGACCAGTCAGATGGAACGCTAAATCACCAACCAACAATTCAAACCAACATTTATGTCACTCCTTCATTCTTATATTAAAGTCGACAAGCATGGAGCGGAAGTTCATCTTTATTTGTTTGTATATTTGTGATCGGTTTGAAATGCTATCCGCGATAAAGCGGGGAGGAATGAGTGGGTTGTCTTGATTTTATCTCGTTTATATAGTTATGGTGTCATGAACTTTATGTGATTATATTGCAGTTATGTTATCCGGGAAAACTATAGTTTATCCAAATAGACAGGAAGGGATTCCTGGATGATTAGATAATATGATCATTTCGGGAAATATCAGTGGATGATGAAGTAAACGTAATTCAAATATCTTTAAAACCCTGAACTTATATATATATATATATATTCTTACAGAACTATTATTTTAGTTAACATTCGCATACACTCACTGATACTTGAGCCGGATGAACTCTCAATTTTTTAAAGTTCATATTTTATAATAGAAGAGTTATGAGTGGTATTCGTTGAATGTTGATCGCAAAAGTGGTAAATCAAAAGATGACATAGGACAAAACCATCCTGAGACTGAAATCCATTCCTAAGCTTAAATGTAAACTTCAGTAGGTTCTGAATATGTATAGACTTTCATCCATTTGTTGTTAATACTGGGCTAACAGGGAATAGACGAACTTCTTCTGTCCTTTTTTTTGTTTAAAGAAGTTCTCTTTGCCTTCTTTATTTCTACAATGAGTGAATACCGTATTCTTGTATAGCATAGTGTAGTTGTGCCTTGGGATTAGACTAAACGCTACTTACATTCATGAGAAATCATTCTGAATATATGTCCTTGTTGCAACCATTCTGAATATATATATGTCGTTGTTGGCTGTCGTCGTTTTCCACTTTTAAAGTGAAAACAATGTAACGAGAACATTTCATTAGGCTGCGAGCTAACGCCAAAACACGTTGCAGTTTAACTGATTTAGTTTCATATCGTCAAATTTGTATACTGTTCTGTGTTCTCAACTTTCTACTTTCGCTAATTTGATTGAATTGTCTTGTTGCGATCATTCTGAATATATGTCATTGATGATAATGGTACGATACATCAGTGTAAAATCAAAGGTGCTCTTGCTAGTAAAAAGTATTACTCAAAAATGAAAGGAAGCGGTACTGCGATATTAAGGCTTCTATTCACTAACCGTATAAAACACAGTGGACTTTTTTCAGGTTGGCATAAAAGCAGTTTCTACGACGACATGCAAGCAATTAAATGTGTCGTCGTCGGAGACGGGTAAGGTTCTCAAGAATTTTTGTTGTGTAGAACGGTAAGTTTGTAGAGAGTGAGTTAGATCAGCTACTGTTGAGTAAGGTTTGTGAAGATGGGACAATTTTATAACTGAATGTGAAATTTCAGGTTCATTAATTTTAGACAAGTAGTCATTGTTTAATGCAAAGTTATTTTTAAACTATAATTCATATTAGAGGTAGCAAATGACAGTGATTCATTGTTGGGTAATGAGGAATAGCAGTTTAGGAGTATTGTCGGACACAATTTGTTTCAAGCTGTTTATGAACGGTTTAATTGTTTGAAATACTCTATCCGAACAGAAATTTATTAAGCTGTCCTCCATGTATATATTCCGATTTTGCAGTGCCGTGGGTAAAACGTGCCTTCTAATCAGTTACACCACAAATGCTTTTCCGGGCGAATATATTCCAACAGTTTTCGACAATTATTCAGCCAATGTTATGGTCGATGGGAAACCAATCAATTTGGGTTTGTGGGATACTGCCGGTCAGGAAGATTACGATAGATTACGACCACTCAGTTATCCGCAAACCGTGAGCGAACCGTTGATTTTACAATTTGGCTCTCACTTTTTTTTTTCAGCTGTTACTTGTGTCATGCTAACTTAAAATTTAATTGAAAAGGTAAGAGAGGTTTCATTGACGTAGATCCGTTGGTTCTATGTTGTGGTCATTTTTAAAGGTTTTTTTACGTAATATTATTCTGTTCCTTTTGCTTAGTTTTTACTTCAGTAACTTATTTCAGGATGTCTTCTTAATATGCTTTTCACTGGTCAATCCGGCCTCTTTCGAAAATGTACGTGCGAAGTGGTATCCCGAAGTTTCTCACCATTGCCCAAATGCGCCAATCATACTGGTGGGAACAAAATTGGACCTAAGGGAAGATAACGAAACCGTGGAAAGACTTCGTGATAGGCATTTAGCTCCGATTAGTTATTTGCAAGGACTGTCAATGTCGAAAGAAATTAGTATGTTCTTTAATCGGAAAGATTCGTGTCTCTTTCTTTACAAGATGAAAGTATTCGGATTAATGCAGAAAAATAATTTGATAGGAGGATCATGAGCCTTCGTTCAGAGTTCTAAGTACAGGTGTGTCGAATTTCTGGTACTGTCAATATCGGGAGACATGTTGCACGATATAGACAAATTGAAAACCCTGCTTCTGTTTCAAGTGACAGTTTATTAAGCTTTTTAAGTAGATTATTTAATGAAATAATATTTGACAGATGCTGTGAAGTACTTGGAATGTTCAGCATTATCGCAAAAGGGATTGAAACAGGTATTTGATGAAGCCATTCGGGCTGTTCTAATTCCTCCACCGAAACCTAAGCGGTCAAGAAAATGTACAATACTTTGACGTTGGGAAAATGGCGAGCTTGCAAAACGATTTTATACGTTCATCGGTGGCCGATTACTTACCATAATGAAGAACGAACTGATTTTGCACATGCAATACTAATAATGTTGTGTAGAAGATTATTGTGATGCTTTATCATCTACTAACATGTGTTGTACGGTAACAATTTTCTTGGAATTGATAAGAGAAAGGCCATATTGCAAAATATCAACATTTCGAACATGCATTTTATCCTTTTTTCCACCTAAAAAGTTATCTTCTTTATCCGTTTCTTTCGTGGTTGTTTATTTGTGCGCAGAATTGAGAATTCTTAAGTTTTATAAAATGTAGCGTTTTTTTTATATTAGATAATTAGGAAATTTAGCTTACATAATTACTATACGTGGTCATTCAGTTTCCAAAATCTAAATAATATTGATGTGCAGGAATCAGTAGAGATTAGGCCGCCCGGTCTACAGTTATGCCACCACCAGGAAACACTTTTCCTTTTTGATTCAACAAATTGTTATCATAGAAATATGAATTTATTGTTCGTTTCGTCGTGCTACATTCATTTAATTTATTGTAACAGGTAGCAGGAAATATGTTTTATTGCTGAAGTCTCTTTTAGATAATTATGGTTTCAACTTTTTTTTTCTTGAAACTGTGTTAGGGTTTTCACTTATTGTTTCCCCACATTTTAGATCTTTTTTGAGGAGTTGAGAGTTGAGACTGAAATGATGCATATTTTTTACTTCCAAATGTTGTTAGAAGTAATAAAAATCGTAGAAAGGAAACGGAAACAAAACTTGCATCAGGAATTCTTCCAAAGTTCTGAGTTGGTTAACTCGGCTTTAAGATTTTAATTTTAGGAAGAAAATATGCAGTATTTTTCCTGAGCAAAGTAGTTGTTGGTTTTTTTCGTATTGCTTACAGTTATTGTTTATTATTGGTTGTGGAAATATGCTGGTGTGGCAACTGACTTGGTAATGTATTTGCTTGTATGTGGATGTGCGTTTTTGCATCTATATGTGTGTTTGGTTTAGCCATTATTTGGCTTATATTACTGGATGTGCACTCGTCATTTACATCATAATTCATTATTATAAGATTAGTATTTAAATTGTTCCTTGAAATTTTCTCTATCATTATTTCTTATCTCCTCCTGCCAAATTAACCAAATAGTAGCATGATTTCATTATATGGTTGCATATTTTCCGTCTCAGTTCACGGTTACTGCTTTCCCTTTTCCATTCTATGAGAAGTAAATTTGCATAATTTTAAATGGAAATCCTCTCTCTTCTCTGTGAAAGTTTTTGAAGCATAGTATCTTTTTTTTTTTCTAATTTTCAGTTGTCCTATAATTGTATCAGTCATATAGTGCCTCTGTTTTTAATATCTTGTCAACAAGAAAAAAAAAAAAGCAAGAGAAATGCTTTGTATGAAGTTTAAGAAAAATGCTTGTTCTTAATGTTTATTCCATTGTTTTCCTTTCCCCTTTGTTTGGAATTCATTTGTATATTACATTTCATTTCATTTTAAAGGTGCACTCAATCTTTGATTTGTTTCTTTTGCGTTCTGTAGCGAAAATTTTCAATCAGATAGCTGTTTGTAATCAGCAAGATTTTCTATCAAATATAAAGACAACTTGATTCAGTTCTTTCTACTCTTCAATAAGAGCACTTAACTGAAAATACACAGAGATACAATTATTATTCATCAGGAAATGATGATGATATGGAAACTCGAGATGAAGAGTTCATTTGCCACTATTTCGCCGATCATCACAGTTTATCCATCATTATTGATGTGTTAGATGGTGAAAAAACAAGAGAAAAAAATTCCGGAATTAGGATATTTGGTGCATATTACTGACAGCAAATTACAAAATTTAATAGAAAAACAATGTTGGTTCCGTGTGGTAGCAGTAGTCTTCCGGCAAAGCTTTTTGTCCGTGTAATATCGGCTCGTGGTTTACCTGTTATGGATAAGTCTAATGTCACCACGGATGCTTTCGTTGAAGTCTATTTCGATAATGAGGTTGAGGATTTTTTCATTATTACTAGAATAAATTTTATTTTAGTACCTTTCCCTCTTAATCTTTAAATGTTCACTACGAACTTTTGAGAGCATTGGAATGAGTAAAATATTTAGGTAGCAAAAAAAAAAAAACATAAATCCATGCAAACATCTATCATCGTTTGCTTCTTACAACAGATCTCTGTTGCGATAATCATCTGAATCAACAAATAAGTGACATGCTGCATTCAGTGATTTCATAAATTTCGTTAGAACTACGTTTTCAGGTTTACAAAACCGATGTCTGTAGCAGAACTTTATCACCGGTATGGGATTCAAATGTGTTTGTTTTTGAGACAGATGAACAACAGTTATTTGATAATCCGATCCAGTTTCGGTAAGCCATCACAAAATAAATATTCGGTAGATGTTGAAGTCATAAAATGAATAACCAAAGTCGTAACTATTATAAGAAAATTATATTTTTTTTTTTTAGTAATCTTTAAATTTAGTGTAATGGATCATGACACATACAGTGCAAATGATGCAATCGGACGTGTCTTTTACGATGTCAATTTATTGGTTTCTAAAATACGGTGCAGCAAAGCTGCTAATAACAGTATGGATTTCACAAATTGGCTACCAATTTATGATTCGGTTTACGGTGAGCTTATTCTTTTTTTTTCTTTCGTTGGCAGAATTTTTCAAGGATTTTCTGAAGTCATATTGCGTACCATTTTTTTTTTTTCTATCTTGTATTTTCAGGAATAAGAGGTGAAATTCTGATATCAATCTCGCTTAAGTTGCTATTATCAAGTGACCAGCAATATGTGCGCATACTTTCAAGTAGGTTATATATGAAATACAATTTAGATTTAGTTTTGGAGCATTATTTTTTTGCATTCATCTTGCTTATTCATTGTGTTGCCGAACTAATTCAAATTCGGTGTGGAAGATTCGTGTATTCATGTATTATGGAAGTTTATTGAAGATGTCCATGACTAAGCAATGATAACTTTTTAATGTTAGATTAAATAATACTAAATAATGTTAAATTATTTATATTAAATAATGTTAAAAGACTTAGGATCTTTTAGCTTTCTCTGATTGCAGTTGATGGTAATTAATCATAAAAATGGTCCTCAGGAGACCTACAGACTAGACTAGCTGACATTTATTTTTCATTTTGCCTTAATATATCTTTTCTCTTATTATACTGAAATATATCAGTAGAATTTAAGCTAGTATTATCTCAACACTATCAATTAACGATATCATTGGATTGGTTTCTGACATTGCTACAGTGACTGATCCGGAATACGAGTGGATCGACCGGATCCGTTCTCCTCGTGCTTCTAATGAGGCTCGACAAAGCATAATTCGGAAATCACTGCGCGAATTAGCTAAAAATGTTGCACAAAAAGCGCATTCTCTCGGATCGAATGCAGTGCTTGGGTAGAAGATTAATTTTAACTTTGATTATGGAACTTTCATTACTGATGAAAATGAAAAAAACTTGCCAAAATGTCCCTGATTTAAGGTATCATGAATTTGTTGATATCGAAGGTGATGCCACAGAATTGATTACATTTCGAGCATTTGGAACAGCGGTCAGATTGTCGCAAATGGATGGAAAAGTTACAGCTGGTGAAAATATAATGCATCATGTATTGTCATTGAAGGTTTTGCCGAATATATACAGTTATAAATGCGGTGTTGTTGTGTGCGCTCGTTCTACTCACGTGCTGACAGATGACAATGATGCAACTGTGACTAGAAAAAAGTTTTGTTTTATGGTACTTCAACGTTATTTTTTCTATATTAGGTGTTATAAAAGTAGAAATACAGAAACGTATTTGTGATTATCTTTCACAGCCTCTGATGATTTCAATCACTAATGGTCTAATAAACGGGATGAATTTTAAAAAAAGAAAAAAAGTAATGGTTTGAGTTGTTAATTTCTTTTCAGAGGGCATATTATTTATTTTATCGAACGTGTAATCATCTCCACGTATTTTGATGATATATACTGAATGTTGAATAAAAGCCTTATTACTTTTTATCCTTTATTTCAGATGGTGGGGTGATCTGAAGGTCGAACTTGTTCGTCAAGCATTAAGTTTACGCTACAATTTAATTATTGGTTACACAGAGCAAATTAGCATACGTAAGAAAATGGCGTTGTTGAGTTGTACAGGAACTGCTATATCTATGATTTTAACGGGAGCTGAAAATATGCCGGATTGTACTATGTTCCATGCTGCATATTTTAATGGTGATGCATCGACTAATCAAAAAATCAATGTGTGTTCCTGCTGTAAATTACCGTATGTTTATTTTCGAAAACTTAATTCTACGTTATTATTTATATTTATCTGAATTTGTTTCGTGCCAAAGATACAAAGATATCTAGTCATTATTTTATAGGTTCATTCTATCCTTTTAACATTCTATCTTAATTTGTCCTTTAGTCACGCCATCATCAGTAATTAATTTGTTAGGTTTGGAAGAAAAAAAAAAGTATTTTTCTTACATTCATTTTTTTATTAACTTTAATAGTGTTACAGTACATTCGAAAAACTTCAGTGATTTCTCTATTTTAGTGATGCAGTTTGTCCCGATATCATCCTGAACACTTGTTCATTACCTGCATCAGACTATTTGCATAGCACTACTCGACCATTGCAAATTTGTGCTAAACGTGAGCTGAATTCCTCAGAAACCGACGATCAGTTGGCTTATGCTCTTAGTGATGTAATTTTTTGCAAGATTTGATGATCGTCATTTTCAGTTTTGGAAAATTAAAAATGGAATACCCTTTCACAGTTTTTATTTTCAGTCGCTACCATTTTTGGAACATGAACTTTACAATAAGCTGATGGAAGAAATACAAAGTGGAAATACAAAATATAACGCAATTTTCGACTTGAAATCCGTCTTCATTATCCAAGAATGTGCTTTATTTGCTGTCATTTCGGGTACGTTATGTACCCTAAAGGCACTAATGGTAGGTTTCAACAGCATTATTATGCTTTAAATCTTTTGACTTGTTGGTACGACTTGTTTTCATGATTGCATATTGGACAAATTGATGATTTTTGAAAAAGATTCAAAATAATTGCTAACTTTTAAATCAATTCACACAGCTTATTTGCTGCTCTGCTCAGATTACTGGTTGTTCCACCTTCATACTGTCTGATTTTGAATTGTAACACTATTTGGTCCATTAAAAAAAAAAAAAAAGTTTTCTTATTAAAAAACGAAGAAATACTGGATATTTCAACTAATTTTCTATTTAGAAAATCGATAGTTCTCATATATTTAATTCCTCTGATTCTGTTCCTCAAAGTGATGACATTCGGTCAATGCCACGAGTGGGATTATTGGACGCGGCTCGCATTTTGCGTGCACCTAGATTGTCCGATAAAGCTGGATTACACTTGCAACCGTTGCATATCCGGTTGGTTGTCTTCATATTTTAGTGATTTTTATTATTGAAAGTTACTATGTTATTTTTCAACATTTCAGTTATTGTCCGACGAGAAACAACATTGTTCTAGGTGCTAAGCTACGAATTTCTTCATACCGAAATACGTTTCAAGACATAAGAATGCTTCTTTGTACTTAAAAAAATGAGTCGATTAGTATACTTTGTGAGTAGTTAAGTTTTTCTTCGAAAAAAGAAGGAGAAATGAAGTTTGTAGAAGTAGGAGTATAACCAAGCTTTCAGGGAACATGCAAATGATTCCATCAGTGGGCCACCGCAGTCAAATTACAAAAAGATAGTTAAATGTTTCCGGAAGAAAGTTGTTAACCGTGAGCGTCTAGCGAAAATGATTTCGGAACGCGAAATCAGCTTACAACTTGGTACATTTAATGATATGAAATCGTCTACATGGTCGCCTATCACGTATTCTGGTATCAAGATAAGCAATAGTTCGAAATTTAATATCAGTGCAAAAACTTTGAAATCTTCAAATATTCCACAACGGTGAGCATTTAGATTTTAGGTCCTACCTTTTTATCGACTGTCGAAATTAATAAAAATCCTAAATTATAATACCTCATTCTTTTTAAAGGTATGCTGGAGTTTTAATTCGTGAAATGACAAGAACAGTGAAAGATATTGCTGATTTGGATACATTTCTGGATGGAGCTTTACGAGATTTAGTGAACTTAGCAACTAGCTATGTAGAAACTGTTGGTGCCACATCATTTTCTGTATTCAAAGTGCCTTCAGTGAATCTTTCGATCTCTCGTGATCAGGCATCAGTCGTATTATTTATTACTACAGATTTTGATTATCCAGTCAATTTATAGAATTGCTGTTAAATCAAACTAATAAGTGGGATGTTGGATTTTCTAGCTTTAAATTTCTATATCGATAATGAATCTTTCTAATTTAATTTTGCAGCGGAAATTAAAAGTTTCCCGTAATAAGTAAACAAATGAATATTAAACGTGATTTAGTTTAGTTCACCTTCCAAGATTTATTCGTAATTCCTATAAAATAGCTGTATGAAAAATCTGATGCATAGTAAGTATAAACCATTCACTAGTTGATGCTCATCCAAAATGACGTAATTTCAACAATAAAATTTGAACAAGATGTGATGAACAATTATAAGCCTTGTGAAATATCTAAGGATATGTATTTAACAGTCGAAAAATGATACGAAAAAAAAAGTTGCATAGTATTACCATGTCAATATAAAGTAATGAGGTCGTGAATATTGCTTTATATGTCCATATTCGTAATGTCTCCTAATGTCATTTAGTGAATTTTTTAAACCATTCCATGATAAACGGTGATATTAGCCTTTCATCTATTATTTATTCTGATCTCATCTTTGTATTTTTCGTCGTTATGAATGATTCATGATGGATCGTGTTTCTTTGCGACATTTTGTTACAGGTCTGTCTTTCAACAGATATTTTGTATCTAGTACATTTGACTTAATTTTTCATTTTTCTTCAAGCAATGCCAAGACTGTTAAATTCATATTTCCTGACACAAATTAATTAATTAATTGATTAGTTTAGCAAAACAAAAACATACATTTGGTGCAAATTGCACTGGGCTCAACTGAAATTGCATGTGTAATTTTGATTGAAATATAACTCATGCACTTTTGCATTATACGATTAACTTTCAAATAAGTTAATAAAAGCATATTGCTTGTAACGATGTGAAAGTCATCCCTAGCAGGTTTTTTTTTTTTTAATTCGATAGAAAAGAGTTAATTATGAGTCATCTGTGTTTGCCTAAATGTTTTGATTGGATAGAAAGTGCGGTGACTGAGAGTTACAATTAAACACATCGAAGTGTTTTTGGTGTGCAAAATGGCAGTTGCAATTTTAGCTTTAGCTTTGTCAGCAGATCAAAGAGCATTTAATGAGCAAATGAAAAAAGAAGTTGAAATTGTTTTATTTCCACTTTTCCACATTCCATTAATAGTTTTATTTCGATTACAGCATACTGTAATTCTTGTCATCATGTCGCAATCATAGAGTTTCAGTTTTTGGTTGAAATGTTTGGAATAAATCAAACTTTATTTGTAAACTATTTAATTTGTTTATAAATTTCATCCCCAGTCCATAAGTTTTTTTTTATGGACACTAAAAGTTTATTGAAATGCACCTCAAAGTAATGTATTAATGTAATTCCAATAAATTTTAAGTTGTTCAAAATGTGCGAATTAACCCAATTTCACAATTATTTCACTTTGGCCGTGTAAAATTTTCGAAATAATCTCATAGTATCATACATCCTAACATAATAATATTTTCTTATCATTTCTGCTAACGTAATGATACAATCTTTAGTAGAATATATCCATCTGTGAAGTAAAAAATTTAATTTTAGATTTTTCGAAATATATGAATCTATCGAAATCCATCAAATCATTTTTCATATTTCTTTCCAGCAATTAAATCAACTGAAAACTTTTTTCTAAATTAAAATCAATGATAAATTTTCTAATAATATCATATTTAATATTATTACCGTTCAAATAATTACTTATCTTTAGTCTAAATAATATGATGTAAATTGTCAACATATTCCATTCCGCCATAATATATCATATTTCAGTGCGGTTACTTCATTCCGTTGCGGGATGATTTGTGTTCCGTTTCATCATAATATATCATATCTCAGTGCGTTTACTTTATTTTTTTCCTTCATTCAACATGTTAGCATCATATATTTTCCAGTTATAAAAGTAAATCTAAAATGTTAGATGTTGAATTGATGATAAAATGATTTCGATTACAATCACATTTTTGGAACAAATGCTAAATCTACCACAATTTATCAAAAATAAAAAAAAAGTTCAAATTCAAAAGGGCAATTATTATTATGACTTCCTAAAATCAATCTGTGTCAGATTTTTTCTTTTTTTTTTTTGAAAGAATTTATAAGCTATTTTCTTATTACAATACTTTTTTTCATTAAGTTAAATAATTAAAATAATGATTAATGTAATCTTTGTTTTTAAACTAAATGATGTTTATTTTTTTTCTTATTTTTGAATCATCTAACTTTAAAAACTCATTGCACTTTATCGATACAAATGAATAAACTTAATTAGAACAAATAATTGGAAAATTTAATAAATTTCAGTCAAGTTGATTTTTCAAATTTGCTCAATAAACAATTAAGAAGAAATATTTAACTCATTTCTTTGATATGACATGGTTCCATTGTTTTAAAATAATCAAAAGATTGAGAATAATTACTTCTGTAACAGATTAATAAGCTTTTTTTCTTAGGCAAAACTTTTTGTCCTATACTTGTATTTATCATCCAATTTTGCTTCTATTGTCAAATAATTTCCTCAAATTTTGCAATAAAATTTCGGAATCAAAAGCAAATTCAATGATTTATCATTCCGATATTATAAAATATCAAACAAAAGAAAACATAGAAACATTGCTATTATTAAAAAAAGTCTTTTTTTGTCGCTTTTTAAGATTTAAAATAAAATTAAACAAGTTAAATTAACAAGATTTTTGTATAATTATTACATAAAATAAATTTTTTTCCATCCAAACTGTAATATGATCGATAACAATAATTTTCCACATTCATCCGCTTGCAAAAATTAAAAATTTTTAAAATTTGAAACCGAAATTCAGAAAGATTATAAATTATAACTTCCAAATTACATTTTTCTCAAATGCACCAATAAATTTTGGCATTTTTGGAGCTTATTTACTTGAATAGCATATTTACTTTTTTCAAAATCATCCCTTTTCGTAATAATTTTTCAGGGCATTAGATTTTCATTATTTTCATTTATTTAAGAAAATTTTCGTTTTCCTTTGATTTTAACCAACAGGAATAAAAAAAAAAGTGAGACAATGAAATGCTAATGAGGATATTATAGGAAAATAAAATTTTGAATTCGAATTTAAATGAACAATGAAGATTGTGAAGAAAAAAAATTTTTTTTTTTCGATTCATCATTTAAGTTTTTAAAGCTTTCTATTTATTCATATTAAATTCATTTGTTTTCATTGTTAACAGCAATCAATTAATTAAAGATGTAATTGAAATTTGACGAAAAATAGAAAAAATAGAAGCCAGGATTAAATTTCATCCAAGTTTTTGTAGAAAATTTTTTTCTAACAAAAGAGTTTCTTTTATTTAATAATACATCTAAGTAAATTAAAAAGTTTTTTTTTTTTTCTCTCTGAAATTTTTAATAGATTTTTAGAATATTAACTTTTATAGAATAAATAATAATATGGTGTATAAATAAAAAACATAAATAAACACTGTAAAAGTATTTCAGTCGACTAAAAAAACATTTCAATGGATCGAATAATCAAAATCCAACATTGATTAATCATATTTTTTAAAACATGCATTACTAATATGTGTAAATTTTAAGTTTTACGTAATAAATACCGTATACCAATTGAAGGGTTTGTGTTTGAACATTTATCCATCAAAAAAAAAAACGAAAAAACGAAAAAAATAAGTTCTTCAATTGTTGAAGTGTTAAAAATAGAATAAAATATGAGAAGAGAAGAAAGATAAACTGTAATAGCAAAACTAAACACTTTAAAAAGATTGCATTTTTGTATTTCATTTTAAAAAGTTGCATTAATTTTCAATTAAATCATTATTAAAATTCACTAAAATTGACCTTTTTTAAAAAAAAAACAAAATTGATAATAACAGTTGATGTATTTCAAAATTGAAACATTCATTATTGAATCATCAGTTTTTCATTGTTTTCAAACGCTCAAAGATAGCTCCTAATTAATTAATTAATTAATTAGTTAATTGGTGATTATTACTTGATTTTTTTCCGCAATAAATTCATAATATCAGTAAATATTTCATAATGATAATTAAAAAAAAAAGAGAAAAAAAACGAGATGATATTCGTAACATCATTTTGAGGTTTAAATTAATTTATTGATTAATTAAGCGGTGATTTGTTTTAAAAATAGGAATGGGCAAAGAAAAGTTATTTTTTTGAGATAATTTTGGAAATATTTGAAAAATAAGATATATTATATCTCGTGCACAGTCAATTGTTATTTAAATGATAATAGAATTTCCTGTATAAAGAAATTAATTATATTTCAATAATTAGAATTGCTCTCCTTCCTTTCTTTACATCTCTCTTTTTTGATGGCTAATTGTTTGAAATTTAAAAGTTCAAAAATATTCAAGTTTAAAAATATTCAATTGCTTATTTATTCACTTTTTTTTTCAATAGCATAAATTGTCTGAAAATTTGAAATAGTAATTAATTTTTCCTTTTATTGTTATTATTAAAATAACTTAAAATATATTAAAAAACATTTTCGCAATTAGTAAACAACAAAGTTTTGAAAAATAATAGTATAATCACATTACTATGCCACTAATTAAATACACTAATATAAGCTTGATTGATATCTTTCTTTCCTTGTCATATAAATAAATTAAAAAAGGAAATGCAACATTAATTTCACTCATTCGATAAAAATCTAAAATTAAAAATTTTTATTTCAATAAACTTTTGAAATTCGAAATTCATAATATAATCAGCAATAGTATTACTGTAGATGTAGAAAAAAGAAAAACTTATATATGACATTTTCAAATATAAATAATGAAATAACTGCAATTTGTTGAATTACATAAAATTCTTTAAAAGAAAGAAAGTTAAAAAAAAATGTGACATTTGATAGCTCATCTTGATTTTTCACAATTTAAAGAATTAGTAATTTCAACGATGCATTTTGAATTGTGATTTAAGAAAAGAAATGAATGGTATGATAACATAACATTTAATAATTCAATACAAAACTCTTTTGGAAACAACAACAACAATAATAATAATAAGGAAAGAAAGAATAAAAGTGAAATATCACTTGTATCATATTGATTTTACAAATTAAAAATTTAGAAAATTGAAAAAGAAGGATGAAACGACAAGGCAATGAATAGTTTATAAAGAAAAAGACTTATTATTGTTATACTCAGATAAATTTGGATAATTTAAATTATATTATTGTAAAAAAAAAACACAACATATGCACTCTTATTTAATTATAATTTTAGAAAATAACTCAAAATATTACAATAATTAGATGCTACTTGTTTATATTAAATAGTAATATTATACATATGAAAATTTTTTTCCACAAAATTTTATAAATAATTAATTATAAGGATAAAAATTAGAATAATTAATATAAATGCAAATATTTATTTATGCATTTGCAAAATTTTAATCATATGTATGGCATCATTACCGGAAACAAAAATCTAATCTTTAACACTTACTAAACATACGTATAGAAATATATAAATAAAATGAATATTTAAATACGAAAAGTTTCATTTCAAAAAAAAAAAAAGATTTAACTTATTAAAAATTTCTATTCATACGTTATTATTGGACATTTACGTATAGATGTATAATGTATATCTATGCTTTTACACGTTTATGCGTGTATTTGTACGTGTTTATACAAATATATCTATGTGTATGTTAGTATCTGAAACATAGGATTGCAATTTTTTTACGTGAAAAATCATAATAATTTCATTTTTGTTTACTATAATGAAAATTACGATTAAATGTTATAAATGATAAAGAATTTCATTCGAGTGGAATTTTCTGCAACATTTAATATAATATCTGATAACATCGATAATTATTTTTTTTTAAAGTAACATTTAATTAATTACCATATGTACTTTATTGCTATAACCATATGTCATTTAAAATGAAAAAAAAAAAAAATTTTCGGGCAAAAATTTCGATTTTTTTTTCTCATAATTCTTATTCAAAATTTTAATTTACATATGAAAGATAATGATTATAGTTACCAAATATATTAATTGACATAATATGTTCAAAAATTACTTTAAAATTAAAATTTAACCAAAAAATCTCTTTTTTTCTTTCTTTTAATTCTGAGAAAATATTTCCATGACAGATGTTAAATTTAACATTTTAGCAAACAGTTATTACAAATATTTGCACAATTATTTTAATGAAAATACTTTACAATTAATCAAAATTATAAAAAGAAAAAAATGATTCAAAATTTCATTGTTATCCATGTAAAGAATGGTAAAAAAAAATGATAAATTTTAAATTGCAAAAATTTTTTGACATTATATTTCCATTAAAAATTTCTTTCTTATTATTGTAAAAAAATATTTAATAAAAAAAATTTTCTATCAATATAACCATATGCTTATGTTTCTTCTATATTTTTCGAAATAAACAAACAGAACAAAACTAATTAACTGATTTCTACAATAAAAAAAGAAAATTAATGAACGAAAAATTGATCGCTAAAAAAAAAAATTATTCGAAATTTAATAATTTTTTTTTTTCAAGAGCTCAAAATTATTTATTATCAAATTATATAACATAATTTGATAATAATTATTGATCAAAAATTTGCTTTTTTTTCAAATCATTTTTCTATAATCTTTTGTATTATTTCATCATCGTAATGTACTGAACAATCAAATTTGGACATTTCAATCTAAAAGCAAAAAAAAAAAAAGAAAATTTTAACAGTGGAATGATCGTATCATACATTTTCTTTCCTTTCTTTTTCCAGAACGTAAATGTCTATCTGATTTCAAAAAAATAAATAAATAAANAGAAGGATGAAACGACAAGGCAATGAATAGTTTATAAAGAAAAAGACTTATTATTGTTATACTCAGATAAATTTGGATAATTTAAATTATATTATTGTAAAAAAAAAACACAACATATGCACTCTTATTTAATTATAATTTTAGAAAATAACTCAAAATATTACAATAATTAGATGCTACTTGTTTATATTAAATAGTAATATTATACATATGAAAATTTTTTTCCACAAAATTTTATAAATAATTAATTATAAGGATAAAAATTAGAATAATTAATATAAATGCAAATATTTATTTATGCATTTGCAAAATTTTAATCATATGTATGGCATCATTACCGGAAACAAAAATCTAATCTTTAACACTTACTAAACATACGTATAGAAATATATAAATAAAATGAATATTTAAATACGAAAAGTTTCATTTCAAAAAAAAAAAAAGATTTAACTTATTAAAAATTTCTATTCATACGTTATTATTGGACATTTACGTATAGATGTATAATGTATATCTATGCTTTTACACGTTTATGCGTGTATTTGTACGTGTTTATACAAATATATCTATGTGTATGTTAGTATCTGAAACATAGGATTGCAATTTTTTTACGTGAAAAATCATAATAATTTCATTTTTGTTTACTATAATGAAAATTACGATTAAATGTTATAAATGATAAAGAATTTCATTCGAGTGGAATTTTCTGCAACATTTAATATAATATCTGATAACATCGATAATTATTTTTTTTTAAAGTAACATTTAATTAATTACCATATGTACTTTATTGCTATAACCATATGTCATTTAAAATGAAAAAAAAAAAAAATTTTCGGGCAAAAATTTCGATTTTTTTTTCTCATAATTCTTATTCAAAATTTTAATTTACATATGAAAGATAATGATTATAGTTACCAAATATATTAATTGACATAATATGTTCAAAAATTACTTTAAAATTAAAATTTAACCAAAAAATCTCTTTTTTTCTTTCTTTTAATTCTGAGAAAATATTTCCATGACAGATGTTAAATTTAACATTTTAGCAAACAGTTATTACAAATATTTGCACAATTATTTTAATGAAAATACTTTACAATTAATCAAAATTATAAAAAGAAAAAAATGATTCAAAATTTCATTGTTATCCATGTAAAGAATGGTAAAAAAAAATGATAAATTTTAAATTGCAAAAATTTTTTGACATTATATTTCCATTAAAAATTTCTTTCTTATTATTGTAAAAAAATATTTAATAAAAAAAATTTTCTATCAATATAACCATATGCTTATGTTTCTTCTATATTTTTCGAAATAAACAAACAGAACAAAACTAATTAACTGATTTCTACAATAAAAAAAGAAAATTAATGAACGAAAAATTGATCGCTAAAAAAAAAAATTATTCGAAATTTAATAATTTTTTTTTTTCAAGAGCTCAAAATTATTTATTATCAAATTATATAACATAATTTGATAATAATTATTGATCAAAAATTTGCTTTTTTTTCAAATCATTTTTCTATAATCTTTTGTATTATTTCATCATCGTAATGTACTGAACAATCAAATTTGGACATTTCAATCTAAAAGCAAAAAAAAAAAAAGAAAATTTTAACAGTGGAATGATCGTATCATACATTTTCTTTCCTTTCTTTTTCCAGAACGTAAATGTCTATCTGATTTCAAAAAAATAAATAAATAAATGAAAAATAAAAAAAAAAAAAAAAAACAAAAGGTGACATAAAACAAATGATTTATTTTTGAGCGCACAAGAAAAAAAAGTTTCAAAATATTAACGCATTTTTATGAAAACGTTTAAAAGTTTTTACATCTTTTTCACATATTTTAAAAATTTCATACGTTAAAACATAAAAAAAAAAAGCTTTTTTCTTTTGTTTTCATTTATTTTAACATTGTACGAACATATCGAGAAATATTATCAATTATTAGCAAAAGATGCTTTTAACTAATGCTAATAATTATAGAATAGAAATGAGANCATATTTTAAAAATTTCATACGTTAAAACATAAAAAAAAAAAGCTTTTTTCTTTTGTTTTCATTTATTTTAACATTGTACGAACATATCGAGAAATATTATCAATTATTAGCAAAAGATGCTTTTAACTAATGCTAATAATTATAGAATAGAAATGAGATGAAGAAGGGAATATACAAAAAGAAAGAAAATTTTTGATTTAAATTTTAAAAAACATCTATAATACTTTATATTAATTTTAATTTCATTTTAATAAAAATTGAAAAATAACATTTCAATTATGTGAGGAAAAAAATTATCAGCGAAAAAAAAAAAAATCAAAAAAATTGCATTGACTTGGTAAACTTTTAAAATTATGATTTCTATTCTCTTAAAACAAATCGTTAAACAAAGTGTTATTACTGTTTTAAGTTTTTTTTTTTCCTTTTTTATATTCAATTTTAAGTTGCAATACATATAAACGAATTTATGTATATATCAATTATATCATTATAACAATCAATTACAATAAGTTTTAACAAATTTTTTAACAAAAAAATTTTTAGTTGGCTTCAATTTTTTTTTCGCTCCTTAACTGAGACAGCGAAAAAAAAAAGAATGAACAAACAAATAATAATTTAGTTTTTTCTTTTTACATTTTTAATAATATGATATATTTATTTCATTTTGTATTGATTTATTTTTGATAATAATAAATAATAATTAATTAATAATTAATATTTTAACATTTTACAAAAACAAAAAAATAAAAAACAAAACATAAAAAGGTTTATCGTATTAAATATATTAAATGTTTTTAGATTCTTTTTTCTTTCTGTGTGTGTTTTATCAATAATATCAAAAAACAAACAAAAAAGAGACAAAAAGAAGAAGAAAGAAAAACAAAAAAGATGCAGAAGAAACGGAGAAAGAAAGGGCAAAATGAAGAAAACAGAAACTTTTTTTTAATAATTCAATTTTATTTAACAAAAACCAGTTGCAACAGTTATACTTCGTTCCTTTCATTCTTTCACTTTTTTATTATTTGTTTGTTTGTTTGTTTGTTTGTTCATTTTTTGCTTTCCTAGAAATAATCAATTGAATTCATTCTAATTGATCAAAAATATCAATCATCGATAATCATTTCTTTTTCTTTTTTTTTCGAAGTATTTTAGAAGTTGGAAGGAAAAAAGAGAGAAAATACAGCAAAAATACATCAGTAATAACATATAGTTTTGTTAATTCAAAGAAAAAAAAAAAAGAAAAGAAAAATTATTTCAATTTTGAATCATTCCTTTCTTTTTTTTTTTTTCATCTTCCTTTTCCTTTTCCTCTTCCAATCTTCCTCCATCTTCTTTATCATCCTTTTCTTTCCAATATTTATAAATATTTATATAATGAAAAAAAAAAAAAAAAACAGAAGAAGAAGAAGAAGAAAAAAGTTTTATGCTAACTCTATAAGATGAGAATGAATAAACAACTACAATTTAACAAATTCAAAAATGTTTTCTTTTCTTCCTTTTTTCCTCCCTCTCTCTCTCTCTGTCTTTCTTTCTCTTCCCATTCCTTCTTTCTTTCTCTTTCTCTAAATCAAAGAACTTAAAAATGTTACAAAAATACAATTATGATATCAACCAACTTTGTTTTCAAAAATAAAAAAAACATAAAAAAATAAAAAAAAAAAAACAGAAAAGGAAAAACGGAAAAAAAAAACTATCTTTTCATTCTTTGTTAATGTACCAATTTGCAAAAAGCATATTTCTATCATCACCATTTTATTCGACATCTTTAGTTTCTACAATATTTTCTCGTCACTTTCAAATATCTATTTGCTATTGAAAATAATATGATATGATAATATTAATTTTTCATATGAATTATATTTGTATATGCATTTGTTTTAACAATATCCTACCTCAATTAATAGTGTTTATTTATTTATTTATTTATTTATCTTTTTCATGTATATGCTATGATATTTTCTCATCACTTTCAAATATCTATTTGCTATTAAAAAAAGAAGAAAAAAGTGATATGATAATATCATTATTTCATATGAGCTTAGAATCAAAGTTTCCTACTAATTTGCATAATTTTGAAAGTGGAAAAAAAATTTAGCATTATTTATAAATAAATTTTAACACGGTTTATTGCAGTTTAAATTTTTAAAGTAGTATAATGTGTGATTTTTAGTTGCAGTATTTTTGATTTATAAATGGGTGAAAATAATCATGATTATTTTTTGTTAATTGAACAAAAAAGTTCGACAATGCTTTCCTGGGTTTGTTAGGCACGTGGGTAGACAATTTTATTCCTACTGGCCTTTCAAACTCTGGGAAAACCAACGAACTTCAACGACAAATTTTAAATGTTTAATTTTTTTAAATCATAATTTATTTGATTATTATGATTTGATATATGCTATAAGAATGGTATGATTAAAGTCATCATTATTCAAAATTAGGTAAGCTCCTTTTTTTTCCTTTTTATTGATCAAATTTTTAATTTTAATCTAAAATTAAATTCCACCTTTTTTTTTTCGCTGATGCCTATTGTTGTATGCTTAAGTGAAAAAAATGATTTAACTTTCAAGATATATGACTCAATTAATTTCTGCGTTTTTCTTTTTCCTTCTCTTTTTTTTTTTTTTTGAACTTTATGGAATTGAAGAAGTAAATTCAATGGGATGATCGCACTGTGCACTGTGTAGGTGAGTGATTATCTTCAAACAAAGGTAAATAAAAGCATTTGTTTAACTTTGTTACATTTTTTTATCATTAGTTTTTTTTTTTCGAATTTAAAATCTAAAATAATATTATAATTAGATTGTATTGAATAATTCTATCGAGAAATTTTGACTATGTTATTTGCATTTGTTACATTTACTTACAAAAAAAAAAACTATCTTTTCATTCTTTGTTAATGTACCAATTTGCAAAAAGCATATTTCTATCATCACCATTTTATTCGACATCTTTAGTTTCTACAATATTTTCTCGTCACTTTCAAATATCTATTTGCTATTGAAAATAATATGATATGATAATATTAATTTTTCATATGAATTATATTTGTATATGCATTTGTTTTAACAATATCCTACCTCAATTAATAGTGTTTATTTATTTATTTATTTATTTATCTTTTTCATGTATATGCTATGATATTTTCTCATCACTTTCAAATATCTATTTGCTATTAAAAAAAGAAGAAAAAAGTGATATGATAATATCATTATTTCATATGAGCTTAGAATCAAAGTTTCCTACTAATTTGCATAATTTTGAAAGTGGAAAAAAAATTTAGCATTATTTATAAATAAATTTTAACACGGTTTATTGCAGTTTAAATTTTTAAAGTAGTATAATGTGTGATTTTTAGTTGCAGTATTTTTGATTTATAAATGGGTGAAAATAATCATGATTATTTTTTGTTAATTGAACAAAAAAGTTCGACAATGCTTTCCTGGGTTTGTTAGGCACGTGGGTAGACAATTTTATTCCTACTGGCCTTTCAAACTCTGGGAAAACCAACGAACTTCAACGACAAA
Source organism: Wuchereria bancrofti (assembly GCA_005281725.1). Taxonomy (NCBI): domain Eukaryota; kingdom Metazoa; phylum Nematoda; class Chromadorea; order Rhabditida; family Onchocercidae; genus Wuchereria; species Wuchereria bancrofti. The sequence goes on along the minus strand of SSBO01000014.1, from coordinate 91,545 downwards.
TTTTAAATGTTTAATTTTTTTAAATCATAATTTATTTGATTATTATGATTTGATATATGCTATAAGAATGGTATGATTAAAGTCATCATTATTCAAAATTAGGTAAGCTCCTTTTTTTTCCTTTTTATTGATCAAATTTTTAATTTTAATCTAAAATTAAATTCCACCTTTTTTTTTTCGCTGATGCCTATTGTTGTATGCTTAAGTGAAAAAAATGATTTAACTTTCAAGATATATGACTCAATTAATTTCTGCGTTTTTCTTTTTCCTTCTCTTTTTTTTTTTTTTTGAACTTTATGGAATTGAAGAAGTAAATTCAATGGGATGATCGCACTGTGCACTGTGTAGGTGAGTGATTATCTTCAAACAAAGGTAAATAAAAGCATTTGTTTAACTTTGTTACATTTTTTTATCATTAGTTTTTTTTTTTCGAATTTAAAATCTAAAATAATATTATAATTAGATTGTATTGAATAATTCTATCGAGAAATTTTGACTATGTTATTTGCATTTGTTACATTTACTTACAAAAAAAAAAAGAAAAAGGAAGTAAAAATAAAATTTTAACTTGAAATTTTTAGAATTATTAATAATTGTATGATTAATTAATTAATTGAAAATGTATAGGTTCACATGAAAAACGACATAATGAGGCAAATTTTTTTATTTTGCACACTGCAATTATTCAACCTTATAACCTTATAATAATACCACATGATAAAATAAATTTTTCATTGACTAGAAGAACTTACAAATTAATCGATTATTTTATGAGAAAATATAAATCCAAATTCAATTTCAATTTCGTTTTTTTTTTATTTTGGAAAAGAATTGAAAAAAAAGTGTTTAGAATTAATTTATTTCTTCGACAGTTAAATAAAAAAAAAAAAACGTAATTTTTTTTAAAGGAATAATAGTATTACATTAGGGGAAAAAAAAAATGAAGCTATGAATTATATGAAAAATTACACAAATATTTGAAATTTATTTGAACTTTATTTTTCCACAAAAAAAAAAAAAATTGAAAATTTTTGCTTGAAAATAATATTACATATTAACCAAATGCTTATTTTTACTAAAAAAATCAAAGAAAAAAAGAACAAGTCCAGAATAATTATATATCTATTAGAAACAAAAAAAATAGAAGTTTCATTTTTGAAAAAAAAAAAAGGATTTATACACATATTTTGAGTGAGTTGTCAAACCATTAACAACGCGTTGTTCGTTTTTAACAAAATCATCATTTTTATTTATTTTATTTTTCAAAAAAAAATTTTTTTTTTAAATATTCAAAATAACAATTGTAATTTTAGGATAGATTTTGTGATATTATGTATTCATACCGTTGTGATTGATGAATGTGATTAATGATGAATAGAGTAAAGGCCAAAGGTTAGTTTTTTTTTTTTTTTTTTTTTAATTTTATGAATAATTTAGTAATGCAGTGATGTTGATTGCCCGCTCTGTAAATTATACATCATTTTTTCAGTTAGATGATCAATTTCTTTGTTTGTTGGCGCAGCTCGGCTTGTTTCCTTACGTATTTCCAAAATTTTATGCGTAATTTCTGGATTATCAGTTGTCAGAGGATTTTGATGCCTGTTTGCTTCACGTTGCGATACGGTTAATCCTGTAAAATTTTTTACCTCGATCAAAATTAATATTTTTTGAAAAGTTTGTAAAATTAATTGTATGATAATTATTGCAACATTTAGCTTTCTTCTTTCCCTTTTTTTTTTTTGTCAAATTAATTTCGAATTAGTAATTTGCTTTTCTTCTTGTCGATAAAAACATGCCAGTTTTTTCTTTTTCTTTTTTTTTTTTTTGATCGTATAATGAAATTTTAAAATAAGTTTAATGTGATAACAAAAAAAAAGTTAACAAAATTTGAAATTTTACCTTCATCTCTTAGTTGACGAACGAAATTATTTGGATGAACAACAGCATCGGAACATTTATAAGGTGGATAAGGTACATACCTGATAATTACATTATTTTCATTGTTTTAAAAAATTAAAATCTTTATATCTATAATCAAATATTACCAAAACTACCTCGAATTAACCAATATCATCTCAATCAGGCAAATTAAATCGTCTTTCAAACGCTTAAAATTGATTATTGCTTCGGATACTGATGGTTATTTCGGATTTTACCCAGCTAACATATGACATTTGTCATCTTGATTCATCTATAAGCTGTTGGTTGGAACATATGCATTGTTGGTTCTTGAAATCATCATTTAATCCTCTTAAATATCACCTGATTTAGACTAATAATTAAACTATGTAATAGTCCTTTAAATATATTAGCATCACTATATTCTTAAAAATAAAAAAAAAAAGAAAAAAAAAAATTCCTTCATAAATTTCTAAAGTCTTACTTTTCTTCCGTTGTTGATGAATACATTTTTTTAACCGTACGTGATGATGTCTCAGGTATTTCTAGTATAGAAACTGGAGTTGTTGTTGCATATTGATGTATTAATTCACGTGGATTTGTTATCAAATAATCTTTGGTTACATCAAATTTATGATATCGTTCTGATTTGACTGATTCATGTAATGCGGATGATTCTGCAATTTACAATTTATTTATTTATTTATGGCAAATTTGCATTTACAAAAATTATTGAAAATATATTACAAATTTTACAATCTATCATCCTACCTTTATGTTATTGTTTTTTTTTTTTTTTTCAAAAAAAAAAGAAAGAAAAAGAAAAAGAAAAAAGGGGAAAAAAAAAGAAGAAAGAAAAAAAAAAAAGAAAAGACAAATAATAGTTTGTCCTAATTAACATACCACTTAAACGACCATCGTTTTTAAATTCGTAATCACCATAACTGTCATGATGTCCGTTTAGTAAGTCAACACTCTGAGAACGACCTTTAACCAACCAAATATTCAACAAACCAAACAAAACAAACAAAATAAACAAACCAAAATCTCAAACCACTCGTGTCAAATTACTATTTCACAAACTATACAAATTCAGAAAAAACAAAAAAGCAAAAATGAAAAAGATTAACCAAACAAAATGCATAACAACTAGATAATATACATTAAAGTGCGTTCAATAAGATCTAACAAAAATTATGTTTGAATTATTACTTTACTATGACTAATCAAATTTAATATGTTAGAATTTTAATGCATGCAAATTTTATTCCATTAAATTCTAATCTTATAGCAAAATGGAAAATTATGATAGGAAAATTGGCATAAACATTATCGTTTTTTTAAAAAATAAGCTATAATTTCACATTTATTACTTCTTAAAATTTAAATAGAGAAAGATTACTGTAAAAAAAAAACGACTAATAATTTTCATTTGAAATGTTAGCATTAAAAAGAAAAAAAAAAAAAAAAAATTTTAAAAAATTTTTTTTTTTTTTTTAGAATTAAGTGAAGCATATATAATTTTTTTGTTCTTTTTTTTTTTTCTAATTCGATATTTTTCTTTTTTTAATGTTATAAAATTTCTAAATGCAAACCTCTAGATTCACTCACAAATGGATCAGATTGTAATGTAAAACCAAATGTATTATGTGAATCATGATAAGCTGGTGAATGTTGAAAAGTTGCAGTTGCAGTTGGTGAATGATAGCGATAATTTGGTGAAATCATATTTCGTGATTCAATACCATAACTATTCGTACCACGTACTCCCGAACCATATCCATCTACACCTGATTTAGGTGATTCCATATCATAATCTTTATCAATATCGCATCCTCTTCTATTATCTATACTAATTTCTCAAATCAACAACAACAAAAAAAAGTGCCATTTCTACAGTGTGCACAAAAAAAAAAGAAAAAAAAAAAATGAATCAAAATCAAAATCAAATAAAAAAAGAAAGAAAAAACACAGCATACACAATTTTGTAATATTGCTGAAAAATGTGATATATTTAAAGATTTAGATGAAAATTTCAAAATTACCGATATAACCACCTCGACCACCTGGATAACCAATATCACCTGATCCAGTATCACTTGAATAATCTTTTCCATGACCAAATGGTGTACTACCTCCACCACTACCAGTACTATAACCACCAGTACCACCAGTACCACCACCAGCACCACCACCACCACCACCAGCACCAGTACCACTTCCTGGTCTTTTATAATCAGAATCTCGTCCACCATAACTCATACCAGGGCTAACACCACTTTGTTGTCCATATGAATCGCTACCTATAAACTTATCATTTTACATCTGTTTTTTTTTATCCAATTTTAATTTGATAAAAGTATGTCAGAATTTGATCAGATAATTATTTCAATTTCTTTTTTTTTTTTGAAGCACCTCAAAATTATTCAAAAATAGTGAAAAACATTAATAAATGATGGTAAGAAAAACGACATGATATTATAATTTCTATTTCAAAATTTTATATGGAAAATTTAAAATTATATTTTAAGATAAAAACCTGGTGATATGCCACCTGTTAGTCGTGAATCACGTCCACTTCCACCCATATCACTTCCATAATCATTTCCTAAATCTAAATTTACCCATTTCAATTAAATACAAATAAAAATAAATAAACAAATGTTTTCGAATGATTCGGTAATAATTAGGAGGCTAAAAATGGTATAAAGTGATTTAAGAAAAAGAAAAAAAAAATACGAATATTACCATTGTTAATTAAATTTATGCATGAAAATCTACAATAAATCTTGTATCGATGGATAGGTAAATTTATTCAAATTTAAATATTTCCCACAATTGTAATTTTATCAAGTAATTAAAGTAGGTAGAGAAAAAGAAAACATTCATGTTTGAACAGTATAAACAAACAGTGTCCAATTAGGAAAAATGCTAATTACAGACAATCATTTAAAGATTATAGTCTTTAAACTTTTCTAAATTTTAATTTTTAATAAATACCATGAGCTGTTGTACGGTTATAGATATTGTAACCATCATGGCCAGGTTCACCTCTATCCAACGTTCTGCTATGTGTTACCGTAATTTTTGGTGACATATCTTTCGGTGCACGTTTCAATTCAACACCATCCGCAGCGACAACACCATCACCAATCGGTGAATAATACAAACGACGTGGTTTTAGTGAGCGAGGCAAATGTTCCGGATCAGTAATAATCTTAAAAGAGAAAAAAAACAAGGGAAAGATAGAAAGAAAATCATTAACATAAGATTATTTAACTCAAAAAAAAAAAAATAGTTGGAGCTAAAAAGTAAAAATTTTTAATGCAGATAATCATAAATATACCTACCTCACCACCATGCCATTTTGTAGGCATAAATTCTACACCAGAACCTGGTCGATCACCATATCCCGAAAATCGACTCCTTTCATCATCTTCTCGTTGTCGTTGTAATGTATGACTTCGAGAACGTGCTGTTTCATATCGATTATAATCATCCTATAATTTTAGCTTTCAATATTTTAGCATTAATCATTTAAAATATCACTAATTTTAATTAATTTCAATTGTTAATACATTTTTTAAATTATAAATATTTTGTTGAAAAAAAAAAAAGAAAAAGAAAACGAAATGAAATTCAAGCAAATAAGGGAAATTATTCAAAAAATTTTTAGAAAGTACAATCAAATATACCGGATGTTTTCCATATGATTGATAATTGCTAGTTGGACTATATTCCGGAAATTGATTATCACGACCTCGATTAATGTTTCCAGTATTGCCATAATATGACATTGTGTTTGTGCTACTACTATTACCACTGTTGTAATTATTATACAAATTATAAAAATCGTCGAAATTGTTCGAATTTTTCAAATGATTGTTTGTTGTAGACCAGTTTGGTGATAATGAAGATGTTTGACGGATTGTTTCTGCTGATTGATACACGTCGTCTGACCACTTTACTTCCTTTCTACTACTACTACTACTATAAAAATTTTTTTAAAAAAAAAGTTTTTTTTTTTTCTCCTCCAACAAAATATACATTATTCATTGCTAATTTAATAATTTTAAAAAAAATTTAATTATACAAAATAATTTATAATTATTTAGCAATAATTGATTTTTTTTTTATTTAAAATAATTTATAATGTTTGGAAAGGAAAAAAAAAAAAGAACTAAATGAAAATTCACAAAGAAATGTAAAATCGTAAAGAAAAAAACGAAAACATAAATATGGCAATGACATAATGTTAAATTTTTATTAAAATTTTTGGTGAAATTTTTTCTATTATAATTTTATCCAACTGAAATATTCAATAAATATCAATGATCAATATCATATTCACATATGAAATAAGATAAAGATGAGTTGAAGAAATGTAAAAGTTTGATGTCGATGAGGATAAACAAAATTACACATCAGATACTTACCCTCTGTTGGGTGGTGATATGGATAACGTTCCGTAGTTTCGCTGATACGGATTGGATCGATCCTCTCCTTTATCTTTCGTCCAATTTGATGAGTCACCTGTTTCTGTTGCAAAAGAGAGAGAGAGAGAGAAAAAAAAAAAAAAGAAAATGAAAGAAGAAAAAAAAGAGAGAAAAATTTAATCTAAATTTAATTTTAATACTTATCTCTTTATTAACATTTAACATTTTTATTTAAATTTGAAGCGTCTCTTTTTTTCTTTTTTCTTGTTATAATCTACAAAAAAATTCATATATTAATGTTATTTAGATTACATTTATTCATAAAAATCATTGATAAAATAAGCATGGAAATAATTTTGATAAAAAAAAATTAATGATTATGATGTGATAATGATAAATTAATTCGAAAAAAAAAGTTTTTTTTTTAAGTTAAATCAATCGACCATTATGCATTGGGAAAGATTATACCATCTAACAAAATTGCCCGATTAAAGTAATTAGAAACAAAAAAATCAACGATTTTGTATAGTTCATTTTTTCACTTACAATCATTAGGTGGAAATAGAAATAATTGAAAAGAAATAGAATTAATTAAAGAAAATTTTTGAAAATTACAACAAATTTACCTAAAAAGAATCTATTTAGACATAAATTTAATGAAATAATAAAAAAAAATTTTAACAAAGAAATTGTTAATTAGAATTCACTAAAATTAAATATTTATTTTTGTAAAACTAAATTTATTTTAAAAGTTGGAAAAATTTAAAATACAAAATTAAGCATACCTTGTGAACTTGGTGAACGTAGAAGATAGGAATTTTGATCAATGAAACGTTGTAATTCGTATTTTTGTGATCTCGAAAGTTCGTGTTGATTTAAAAGGTTACACTCGTGTTCGGAATTCTAAATCATCAAAAATTTTAGAATGAAAAAAATATTAAAATTAATTTAAATCAATTTATTTGAAACGAAAAAGAAGATGAAAACAAAATGTATGTTAAATCGATAAAAGTTACTAACGAAAGAAGTCAAATCTTTAAGATCTGATCACAATATGTGAAAAAAAAAAAAGAAAAAGAGAGGCTGTCAAATTGCAAAACGAAACATTTGTTTCAAAAAGTTTTAACATATGCTAAGTAAAATTTTTATTATCATATAGCTTTGTAAAATGCTTAATATTTTTAGTAGACTAATTAAAGTGGTAAAATTTTATTTGCTTATTTNTTTTTTTTTTTCTCCTCCAACAAAATATACATTATTCATTGCTAATTTAATAATTTTAAAAAAAATTTAATTATACAAAATAATTTATAATTATTTAGCAATAATTGATTTTTTTTTTATTTAAAATAATTTATAATGTTTGGAAAGGAAAAAAAAAAAAGAACTAAATGAAAATTCACAAAGAAATGTAAAATCGTAAAGAAAAAAACGAAAACATAAATATGGCAATGACATAATGTTAAATTTTTATTAAAATTTTTGGTGAAATTTTTTCTATTATAATTTTATCCAACTGAAATATTCAATAAATATCAATGATCAATATCATATTCACATATGAAATAAGATAAAGATGAGTTGAAGAAATGTAAAAGTTTGATGTCGATGAGGATAAACAAAATTACACATCAGATACTTACCCTCTGTTGGGTGGTGATATGGATAACGTTCCGTAGTTTCGCTGATACGGATTGGATCGATCCTCTCCTTTATCTTTCGTCCAATTTGATGAGTCACCTGTTTCTGTTGCAAAAGAGAGAGAGAGAGAGAAAAAAAAAAAAAAAGAAAATGAAAGAAGAAAAAAAAGAGAGAAAAATTTAATCTAAATTTAATTTTAATACTTATCTCTTTATTAACATTTAACATTTTTATTTAAATTTGAAGCGTCTCTTTTTTTCTTTTTTCTTGTTATAATCTACAAAAAAATTCATATATTAATGTTATTTAGATTACATTTATTCATAAAAATCATTGATAAAATAAGCATGGAAATAATTTTGATAAAAAAAAATTAATGATTATGATGTGATAATGATAAATTAATTCGAAAAAAAAAGTTTTTTTTTTAAGTTAAATCAATCGACCATTATGCATTGGGAAAGATTATACCATCTAACAAAATTGCCCGATTAAAGTAATTAGAAACAAAAAAATCAACGATTTTGTATAGTTCATTTTTTCACTTACAATCATTAGGTGGAAATAGAAATAATTGAAAAGAAATAGAATTAATTAAAGAAAATTTTTGAAAATTACAACAAATTTACCTAAAAAGAATCTATTTAGACATAAATTTAATGAAATAATAAAAAAAAATTTTAACAAAGAAATTGTTAATTAGAATTCACTAAAATTAAATATTTATTTTTGTAAAACTAAATTTATTTTAAAAGTTGGAAAAATTTAAAATACAAAATTAAGCATACCTTGTGAACTTGGTGAACGTAGAAGATAGGAATTTTGATCAATGAAACGTTGTAATTCGTATTTTTGTGATCTCGAAAGTTCGTGTTGATTTAAAAGGTTACACTCGTGTTCGGAATTCTAAATCATCAAAAATTTTAGAATGAAAAAAATATTAAAATTAATTTAAATCAATTTATTTGAAACGAAAAAGAAGATGAAAACAAAATGTATGTTAAATCGATAAAAGTTACTAACGAAAGAAGTCAAATCTTTAAGATCTGATCACAATATGTGAAAAAAAAAAAAGAAAAAGAGAGGCTGTCAAATTGCAAAACGAAACATTTGTTTCAAAAAGTTTTAACATATGCTAAGTAAAATTTTTATTATCATATAGCTTTGTAAAATGCTTAATATTTTTAGTAGACTAATTAAAGTGGTAAAATTTTATTTGCTTATTTATTTATCAACTAATTTTTATTGTAATTCTTGATAAGAAAGTATTTAATATACAGAGAAGAAAAAAGTTGAAATAATTGATCATAATCTTTTGTTTCTCTTTTTTTCTGACTAATATAATTATCACTTATTTCTAATCTATATGTTCTATGTAAAAATATTTTTTATCAATTCATTATCATGGATAATTTTACCCATAACTTTTCCTTATTATATGATCAATTACAAAGTAATAGAAAAATTCTATTCAATCAATAATAATTCGAGCTATTTCTTTGCTTATCATTGCTTTCTTCGTTGTTTAAATATTATTTAGGAAATGAAATGATAGTAAAAGGGAAATGTAAATATTAAATTTTATCAACTTTATCTTTCCGACATATTTTTTCAAAAAAAAAAAAAATATGTAAATATATAAATCCACATCTAAGGCATTTATCTGTTACAGTAAATTAATTAATTAATTATCTACCACTACTAGGAGTAAGTAAGTAAGTAAATGGATAACTTAGTAAGTAATTAAGTAATAGATGTGAAAATATCGTAAAGAAAACAGAAAATTAAAAAAAAAGATAAACCATGTGCAAGTACTACTGAAAATGCGAAAAATCAAAGAAAATTTTTACAAATAAATAGAAAAATATTTTAAGAGTAAATTGCATAAGTAAACACGAAGAAAACGAAAAATGAACCATTTTCAAATTGACAAATTACAACAATTAGTGATACAAAGGAAACACTTGAAATCATCGAATGATACAGGTGCTGATAAAAGCTAACAGGTGGCATTTGATAGGAACAAGCTATCAATTCAAGCTCCTTTATCTATTAAAAACGGAAAAAAAAAATTAAATTTCCAAAACTTGTTTAACAAAAAAAAAAAAGAAAGAAAAGATTTAATCAAAAAATGAGATTTATTCATAAGAACAAATTCGAATTAGTAATGATATTGATTCAATGTGTATTTTAATTCTAATTCAAGTGTTTGACAAATAAAACATCATTTCGCTCACATTCATAATTTGTTTAATGAAAAAATTACGGTTGCTATTGGTAAAGCTAAATTAGTAAATTGTTTACTGTTTTATTTTTAGAATTGCTTCTTTCCTCTTTTTTTTTTTTATATATCACTCATCAAAAAGGAAAAGAAAAAACGGAACAAAAAAAAACTACGCTTATTTTGTGACATTTCAAAAATCTCATTTCAAAAGTTAGTTTAAAAAGCATTTCACGCAAAATATTCTAGAAAATTAATTAGATTGAAAAAAATGAAAAAATCTATATTTGAAATTATTATATACAAAAAATAATTAATTTCAAATATTGATTTAATAAACAAACAGACTAACTAATCAGTTACATAATGTATTATTATTATCATAAAAGACAAACAAAAACAAAATTCATGCATTATTACTGTTGATAAAAAAAAAATTAATAAATTTATGCATTCCTATGCAATTAACATTTTATCATTGTGTATTTGCATGCTTTCATTTATAACATTTATGATAATAAAATAATTTTAATTAATTTTAATCATAGACATTAAAATATTGCGATATAATATTTTTAAATTTTCATTCTTTTTTTTCTTAATTTCAAATTTTCCTATTTTTTATTTTTTTAAATAACAGATTTTCGTAACAAAAATTTTCGCCTATTTATTAGCCATCTGTTAAAATCAAATCAAAAAAAAAAATGTATGCATTTTAAATGAATTAACCACAGAAGAATGCACACTGTTATAATATTTGACAATGTATTATCACTACCATTTTCAATTATCATAGCTATCATTGTCATCATTAATTATTATAATTATCATCGAATTTTAATAATTATCATAGAATGTTATTATTATTATTGTTATTACATCATTGTCATATTTATTTATTATTATTTTTATCGTTATAATAATAATTATTATTATTATTGGATGTATGGAATTAAGGAATTTAACTAACGCTGTTCTCCACAGTCATTGTGAATGACTTAGTCGAAGCTCACTGATTTCGCCGTCACCATACAATCAGAATTCATCTTAAACGTTATAATTTTAATAAATTCATTTACACGTTTAATTATTTACACGTTCAAATAATTTGAACGCTTTTACATAATTTACATACTAAATGATAAGATATTTGTAGGATTGTTAAAATTGAAACATTAATACTTCCTATTTTATTTTTTCATTCTTTTATGTTCAGCAAAATAAATTGATTAATTACTATTGTTTCTTTTTTTTTTTTTTTGCTCCATTACAAAAAATTTTTTAATTTGATATGAATTGAATTTAAAAAAAAAAAACGAAGGAAAAAAGACAAAAATTCTTATGAATAATAATTGAATATCACGATAATCAAGATTTTTTTTTTTGCCTTTCTTCGTTTTGCTAAAATTATTGATTTAGATATAAATTGATGATGCATACTAAGCTCTGTGAGAAATGATTTATCGATGAATGAACAATGATTGCATTTTGTTAAGAAACAAAAAAAAAAAAAAGTTATTTCCGGGTGAAAGGTGAATTTTAATGATTGCTGAAATTAATTAATCAAATCTAAATGACATTCCTGTGGTCATCCATCTAACAATATCATTAAGTAACCAATTAAATTGATAATAAAGAAGAAAAATGTCGTCAAATGCATTGTCGTTTTATGCGTTACTTTAAAAATGCTACAATTTAGAATTTTTAATTTCTTGATTACAATAATCAAATATGATAAAATATGCATAAATTTTTGAACGAATTGAATTTTCTTGTCTTCAATTTTTTTCTTTCGTATTTTGCATCTATCAATTCATCATTTAAAATTGTTTCATTACCATCAAAAAATTAAAAAAAAACAGAAAACCTAAAAGTATTATATTCTCTTTCTTCTCAAATATATTTCAACCTAAATTTATTTTGTATCAAAATTATTTCAAAATGAGGAGAAAAAAAAAACCATTAAAGTAAGACGATCATCTCTTTTCATCATTCTTTATATAATTAGCAACAAAGGGTAAGTAAAAAGAAAAGTGATTTCAAAAAGCAAAAAAAAAAAAGTGAAGAAAAACGCCGTTAGCTAAGTGAATAATATTTTGTTAGTAATGATAGGATTGAAATTCATAGCTAATATAATTTTTCAAAAATATTGATATATCCAACAAACAAGAATTTTAGTGAAAAAAAAAAAAAAAAAACAAAAGAGAAAACTATGATAGAGGAGAAAAAAGTTGAAAGAATTACAGGAAAAGTTTGGGGAATATGAGAAGAATAGAAATGATTTGATGTGATGTGATTTGATGATACTTTAAAGAAGAGGAAAAATAGGTAGGAAAAATAAAAGATTGTGGGTGGGCAAATTGAGGATTGAAGTAACAACAGCTGAAAACTATCAAAACGTTTTTCGAAATCACTTTTTTTTTTCTTTTGCTTTTATTTTTCAAAACAAACATCATGCTAACATGAATCGTTTCTTCATTTTTTTTTTCTCTTTTCCTCTCTCTCTCTTTCTTTTTGTCATCTCTTTCTTTCATTTTAACCTCATTATAAACAAAAATTTAAAGATTTACATGTTACTACTATGCTTGAATTATATTATGTCATAATCAATCATATCATATCATTATATATTACTAAAATTTAAATTGTAAAATATAGTTTAAAGAAGTTGAAATCAACTTTTTTTTATTGATTTTTCCGTGATATAACTAATCAAAAATTTGTTAATTTAAATAAGAATTCAAAAATTAAAAAGATCATAGTATTTAATTTAATATTTATTAAGATTCAATTAGAATATTTTCTTTCTTTCTTTTTTTTAAATAATAATTTAACACTTATAACAGTTCAATGTTCAAATTATAATTTATATTTTACAATAAATTACAACTGTAATAATTAATCGATTAACTTCTATTTTCATGAAATCATTTTAACACTATTCGAGGCTATAGGATGTGTAATTTCAAAACATTTAAAAATTGTTAAAATGATGATAATTAATGAATTTTAATTTTTTTTTTTTACACATCTATAAATAATGATAGTTCGTAAAGAAATTAAGCATAAAATGAAAGGAGAAAACGAAGAGAGTAAGAAAGAAGAAAAGAAAAATTTGAATCGAAAAATGTAAATAATATGACAACTGTTCAGTGCAACAAAAATTTTGTTCATTGAATTTTAAGCTTTTTGGAAAATAAATATTGCTAAAATTACTGAACTAAATGCACTAATAGAAAGTATGCATGTGTATGTGCACGTGTGTGTGCACGTGTGCTAGCGTAGAATCAACGTAAAATTTTAAGGTAAGAAATTTATGCATCAATAAAAAAAAAATTTTTTTTTTTAAATTAAACGAAACAATAAATTTTCGTGGACTTTTTGTTTGTTGTTGTTTTGGCACTGTTGTTGTTATACTATAACGATAAATGATTTTAAATCTTAATGAGACTTTTTTTTTTTCTTTGGAAAAATTGAACAAAATTGATGCATTTTATTTTTTCCTATAATCTTTTATAAAATTACAGTTTTTTATTTTTTTTTTGGTGAACATTGAAATTTTTTTTTTTTTGAAATGATAAAATAATTGAAAAATTTTTGCATATAACTTGTTGCTCAACTTTCTATCAATCATAAATTCAAAAAAGAGAAAAAAAAACTTTCACCTGAAAATATTTTAGTTATGCATATAATGCATACAAAATTGAATAAACTTTTTGTTTGATTTTAATTGAAAAAGAGAAGAAACGAATCCAACTGAGAACAATAATTTAAAATTCATCATTTCGTATTTTTACTAAAAATTTTGGTAAATTTCGCAGTATTTGTTGTTAAAATCAGTTTAAATTTTATTTAACCTAATTGTTCAAAGATATGTGCGAGTTTTTATTAACATCAAAATTTTATGTGAAACATTTTATTTTTTATAATTTTGAAATAGAATTAAACAAATTAGGCATTAATTAAATAACGAACGAATTTTCAAAAATTTTATTGTATTCATTAAAATACAATATTTTTATTTATTATTACTCAAATGTATCGTAATTAGATACTGTAACTACAGTTAATTTTCTGTTTAATCAGACAAAATAATTTCATTTTACTCTTAATATTTCAGAAAGACAAAAAAGAAAAACAGAAAAAAGAAATTATATTAATAATGAAAATTAATTCAGAAATAAGTTAGAAATGCAATAAATTTGCAATTAAGGTATTTCACAAAAAATGAAGTTATTATTTTAAATTTATTTAAGTAATATTTTACTTGAAAATTTTTATGTTTAAATTACAATGAAATTTTAAATGACGGCTTTTCATAGACTATTTGAAATTCGTTATCATATGATAAGAGTGAGATTAGATAATCAATATATCTTGAATTAACACTTATTTTACACGTATCAAACAGGTGTAATTTCAATGCAACGACGACTGAATTTCATTTTACGCTCACTTCTCATTTTATAAAATTTACAAATAAAAGCAATAAAAAAATATTTATTCGCATAGAAATAAGAAAATGAGAATAAAAATTAAAAATAAGATCAAATTAAGAGAAATTATGTAAGAAGATAGATAATGAAATATTTAATAGCTATGCAAATAAGACAAAATGATGGATTAATTAGAAAAAAAAAATATGATTAACAATGATCAGATTTATAAAATTTTCATAGATTTTTTTCTTTTTTTTTTTTTGTAATTATCAAATTATCATCCCTTACCCTTTTCTGATATCAATTTTCTAAATGCAATATAAAATTGTTTGTCTAATTTAAATAACAAATCTGCCAAAACAATAAAAAAAAAAACAACTAATTTCTGACCTAATAGTATTTCTTATTATTAAAATATAATCTATTCATTTCTATTAAAATTATTCATTTATCAGAAAAAAAAAGATTAAAATATTAGCAAAAAAAAAGAAAATAAAGCAAATAAAATGAAAAATATTGTAACAATGAAGAAATACATTAAAATTTTTGAAAATTTCCATATAATGATAGTATAAAAGAAAAATTTAAAGAAAAAAAAAAGAACGAACAAAAGGAATAATTAATATAATTTAATAAAATATAATAGAAAAGAAGAAATAATAAAATTATAAAATAATTTAAGATTGAAAAAGTTGAATAATAAAGAACTGATTCAAAGCAACTATGCTTATACATATATATTGAAAAGCAGGGAAAACAAAATGAAAGATGAAAAGTAGAAGGATGAAGAATAATAATGATGAAAGAAAGAGATAGAAGAAAAGAAAACGATTAGATAAAAAAAAAAAAAAAGTTGAAATTTCTAATTGCTCTTTCATTCTTCCAATCTTTCTCACTCTTTCACTCAACCCATTTAACTTTTTATCGTTTTTAAACATTAAATTATTTGATTTTATGTATGTTTTCAAAAAAAAAAAATTTTTCTAACTAATCATTTGCTTACTTTGTTTGTTTGGTTGCTTGCTTATTGTTGAAGAGTTAAGTAATTAAAGTTGTAAAAGAAATGAAAACAAAATGAACAAATGATAAAATTAGAAAAAGAACTAGGGTTATATGTAAAATTTTCTTTTTTTTTTTTTTAACATTTTAACTCTCTACATTAATGTGATATTTTCAAAAAGAAGAATTAAAAAAAGGACAAGAGTAAGATGATAAGGATGATAATCATTAATTATATGAAAGAATTATACCACATTCAAATAAAAGCGATGTAATTAATTAGTTTCAATTTTTCATTTTAATAATCATCATTATCAGTATCATTATTGCCATCGTTATTAGCATTATTATCAGAGTTTTAAAGTGAATGAAATGATATCAATCCGAGAATTTCATTTTATGAAAGTAGAAAAATTTGTCGATTTATACTTGCAACAAACAAATGCATTAAATGTGATTTTATAAAAAAAAAAAAATAAGTAAAAAATAAAAATAAATGAATGAAAAAAACAAATAAGTAAAAAAATAAAAAAAAGACAAAAATTAAAAAAATAAAAGGAAAAAAAGAAAACTTCAGAGAATGAGATAACATGAAAATATTTTTGATCAAATTAGGAAAATAAAAGAAAACACATAGAATAGCGTTAACATTAGTAATTTAAATATGAATAAATTTAAATTATTGTAGTAGGAAATCATATTGATAAATTTATACGTACATTATTTTAACCAATTTTATTTCATAAAAATTTCAAATTTAGTTAAGAATTTATTAATTAATAAAATGATAAGTTAGTTATGTTTTTTTTTTTTTAGTGAGAAAGAATAGAGTGGAAATTTTTAAAAAATAATAATTCAATTTAAAACATTTAAAGATGATAATGCATGATTTATAATTATCATCAATTAACGTATTTAAAAAAAAAGAAAAAAAAAGAAAAATAATGGATAAATATTTTGTAAAGATCTAAAACAGGAAAGGATGACGAATAAAAAATTTTTTCAATTCCAATATTATGTTAATGAAAGTGTTAGCTATGGAATGATACAGCTAATAGATAACATTCCTTTTTCTTTTTTTTTTTTTTATTATATATGACCATTATTATAGGAAATATTAGCTAAAAAATAGGAACATATTTGAATTGATAAAAAGTATAATTGTATATAAATTTGAAATTCTATTTTAGATTAACTTTAATATATTCAATTTAAACAAGAATAAAAAAAAAAATATCAAAGTGATAAAATAAATGAAAATAATACGATGAGATAAATAAATGAATGAATTTAAAAAATTTGAAAAAATTAAATGTGTAAAAGTTGATTAGCTCTGTATCATCCTATAGCTATCAATTTCATTGAAAAAGAAAAAAATTACGAAATAAATATCAAATTTAAAGTTAAGAAATAAAAATAAATTGAATGAATTTTTCGATTCTTACAAAAATGCAATGAAATTTTTGAAAAAAAAAAGAACATAATTTAATACCAGCTTAAAATAAAATAAAATAAATGATGGAAAAAGCAAATTCTTCGATTTCAAGAAGTATCATCAAAAATCATCGCTCGTTTTTTTTTTTTTTAATTTATCATTTTATCATATTTTATCGTTTCATCCTTCTTTCTTCCTTTCTTTCTTTTCCTTTTTTCTTTCTTTTTATTGTTCATTTTTTTTCGCACGCTACTGATTTAATCTTTTATCATCCTTAATTTCCAATTTTTAATTCATTGTTTTTTTCTTTTCTTTTTATTTATTTAATTCTTTCGCATACTTTAATTTTCACTCGTTACATCTTTTCTTATCGGTAATCTTAATACTTTAATTTTAAATTGTTTTTTTTTTCACATTAATTTGATTCTTCATTGCATATTTTAACTTTATCATTTATTTTTTCAACTTTGTAATTTTGTATCAAAAAAAAAAAAAAATTTAATTTATTTGGGAGATAAATTTTAAAACTGTATTTTATGCTTTTATTATCATATTTTACCATAATTTGAAACTTTTTTTTCTCCTCTTCTTTCATTTTTATCCGATAGTAATGTAAAGTGAGGAGAAAGTATTACGTGTGTGCGTACGTGTACATGTAGCGTATTTATACGTGTGTCTTTGTTTTGTGTATGCATGTATGTTGTATTTTTTTTTTTCAAGTAAGAAAAAAATTGTTATTTATAAAAATAGCTTATCTGCTTGAAAAATTATGTACAGTTTGAAAAAAGCTGAAAGGCAAACAATTTCATTTAAAAAAAAAAAAAAAAAAACATTGTAAATCAAGGAACAGCTTGTGGCTGTTTTTATGTAAAACAAAAAAAAAAAAAAGATTTAACTTAGTCATACAAATTATGTACCAAAAGAAAATCATTTTAAAAATATTAAAATATTCCATAAAAATTTACGTGCAGAAATTAAATTCTTTTTTAAAAAAATTTCTTTTCTTTTAAAAAGAAAGAATTTAATTCTAATCTGTTTATATTTTTCAATAATCTCTCTTCTTTTATTTAAATTAACTACTTAAAATTCTTTTATTTAAATTAACTAATCAAAAAAAAAACAAACAAACAAACAAACAAATGAAAAAATAATAAAAAATAAGGAAAAAAAAACGATAAAGGAAATGTTTATCAATAATTTTTTTATCTGTTATTTCCTTCCTTTTCTTTTTTCTAATTTTATTTTTGAATATTGAACGTTTATTACATGTTAGTTACAAAAGTAAAAATAAGCAAAATAGAATGAACAAAAAAAAAAA
>SSBO01000014.1:8881-65037 GCA_005281725.1 Wuchereria bancrofti | reverse complement strand
TACCTGTTACACTTCCTCGGTACTATTTATCCATCTACGTTGATCATCTCTTCTCCAATTTCTCCTCTCTCTCTTCTACCTGTCCATTTTGGTTTGAAAAAAATTAGTGAGAGGTGGGGGGGAAAAAAAAAAGTGGAATATGAGAAATTTGTAAAATTTAAAAAATTTTTTACATATAAATTATAAAATCGAGTTGATTTGCTCCCTTTTTTATTTAAAAATATATCAATTTACTTTTGCTAACTAACTGATAATGAGCAAAAATTGAATAGTAATGATCATCATTGTTTATATAAATCTTTTTCAGTATTTTTATTGAGTAAAATTAGTATGATTATTATTTATTATTTAAATTTAAACTTTTGTATTATTTAAACTCTTGTATGCATTTAAAAATGGTAATAGTAATAACAAACAAAATATATTTATCATAATTAATCAAAACATTTATGATAATGGGATATTTAATTATGATAATAATGACAAATAATTTATTAAAGGTTAAATTTTTATTAATAATTATTCGTACAGAAAAATTGTTGAAAATTTTGGTATTAAATATTTATGATTAAAATAATATTGTAAAGGATTGTCTTTGTTTTTTTTTTCCCATTACTTTTCTCAGATTTAATTATGATTTAAATTTATCATTTTATTGGTACAATTTTAAAAATTTTTGATGTAAAAATATCTGATAAGTTGTGTAAACAAGTTTCTATATATGTATCTTTCTTTCTCCAATCAATCAAACAACTTATCAATCAATCGATCAATCAATCAATCAATCAATCAACTAACATTCACATTTCATAGTTCATCGTATCATAACTTTGACATAACACAGTGATAATATAACAGTCAATATTTATCATAAGCACTAAAGTTGCCCTAGTTTTGATAATTATTGCTGTGAGTGGCATTAATTGATCATTGTGATAATGACATGATAAGTGAATGTCCGTATTAATACATTTTGTAGTAAAGTCGTACAATGCACAAAGTTTAAAATTATAACAAATAATATTTATTAATAAAATTATTAGCTAACTGATTTTTTGAATTTTTAATTTAAACATAACTAAATAATAAAAAATTTTAATTTAACCATAATATGTGTAAGTGTAAATATAAATAATATATTTACATGTATAGAAAAACATATATATAAAAAAAAAAGAAGCATACGTTGACATGTAAATGCATATATTAATAATAATATTTGAAACATTTTATATTGTCATTAAACTATAGTGGCAAAATTATGTATGAAATATGTCAAACAGTTATTTTCATCAATTGATGCACCTTTCCAATTGTATACCTTTTATCTATAATTATGTTATTTTGAAATATTAGTATTGCTTTATAAATTTGATCTTTTGAACTTTTCTTCCTTCTTCTTCTTCATCTTCTCTTATTTCTTTGAATTTAATCCATTTATAAAAAAAAAAAAAAAAAATTAAAAATGATAATCATTATTCAAAGCTTCATCTTACATCTAATCACAAATATATACATACCTCTCTATATATTTTACTCTAATTTTGCTTCCTAAAATTTTTTTTTCAATTCATTCATTTCCGGAAAGGAAAACCAGGACATATTAATACTAATTAGTTTGTATGATATGGTTGAATGCTTGAATAAAAATAAAATGAGTTCAACGGTTACATATTATGTCATATTATTACTATTTCTTTTTCTTTTTTTTTTTTTTTTGCTTCTTTTAAAGGTCGTTCTCATTTCAGCAATGTTGATAATAATGACAGGATAATATTCATTAATTTCTTCATCTTCTAGCATCTATTCAAATATAACTTTTTGTTCCTTTTAAAATAATCACTATCATTTTAATAATTGATCGTTTACTTCGTTCGTTAAGTAATATTACAATCTTTATTGTGCCAATGTTTTTATTAGGATAAATTTGCATAT
Source organism: Wuchereria bancrofti (assembly GCA_005281725.1). Classification (NCBI taxonomy): domain Eukaryota; kingdom Metazoa; phylum Nematoda; class Chromadorea; order Rhabditida; family Onchocercidae; genus Wuchereria; species Wuchereria bancrofti. Next base: position 63,102 of record SSBO01000014.1, on the reverse strand, counting down.
ACATACGATGATTTTGTTTTAATTAATCAACTCTGGCGAAAAAAAAAAGAAGTCTAAAGTTAAAAAGGAAAATAATAATAAAAGCATAATTAATAAAACATTAATTAATCAATCAAATAATATCAAATAGTCAAAGAAATATGCCATCATTATTTGTAGTACCATTTAATATTAACACTGTTTTTTTTTTTTTTTTTAACTGTATTCCCTCTTCAAAAACAAGAAGGAAAAAAAAACAGTTAATTATGATTAGTAAAAAAAAAATTTTTTTTCTAAATTAACATAATTATCTTTAATCATTGCTTTTTTTCATTAAACATTATTACTATTATTTTTTTTTCTCATATTTATTATATAAAATTTATTAACTATTAATTATATCATAAGAGAAGGAGAAAAAAAAAAGGAAAGGAAATGTTTCAAGTAATTCATAAAAATAGAAAAGATATTTAGATATTTTAAATTGTTAATTTTAAAAATGAACAATAATTCATTGCTCTTCCCTTCTCTCTATTACATTGATACACATACACATTTATACATATCACGGTCTTATCCTGTTCCCCATTTTCATCCATGTTAATATCACCGAATAACAGGAAAACGGATACAGTATAGTTTAGAAACGGGTGAAAAGAGGAGGAAGGGAGGGAAATTAGAAAAAAAAAAAAAGGAGAGAGAGAAAGGGAAAGATGAAATTGTGTATGAGTAGGCCGAATCGGAAGTAAAAAGAGGAAAGAGAAGTGAAAGAAGTGGAATGATTATTGTGAAAACGACATGGTGAAGAACGATGGCACGAAGACTACAAACGTTCAAATACTTCAAATTTGCAAATTCCAGTTTTGCAACGACAATCAAGGCCTGCATTCCATTCAGCTCTTTCTCTCCCTCTCTCTCTCTCTCCCTCCCTCTCTTCGTTTTCTCTCCACAAAATACCAAAATGTCATCCATCCATCCTATCTATCTATCTAATCTATCTATCTATCTATCTATCTATCTATCTATCTATCTATCTATCTATCTATCTATCTATCTATCTATCTATCTATCGATCTATCTANATTCATTCATGCATTCATTCATTCATTCATTCATTCATTCATTCATTCATTCATTCATTCATTCATTCATTCATTTCATTTCATTTCATTTCATTTCATTTCATTCATTCGTTCACTTATACTTTTACTCATTCATGGCATCAAACCATTTATGGTGTCAAAATTTCCTGGAAAAGAGAGAGAGAGAGAGAAAAAGAGGATGACTTGATCTTTTGTTTCCGGTAAATTTTCCAGTGATATTCGCTTGATCCTAACATTTCATTTATTTATCAGAAGGAAATAATATTATATTTGTAATAATTGTCAACGGTAAATTTGTAATTTCTCATTTCCTCTTACTTTACGTTCTGTTGACCTTTATTATTCCTGATTTTTTTTTTTCTCCTTTTTTCAAGGTCTCCCTATTATCATCAAGCATGAACCTCAAATATCATCTCTATTATTCTCATAGTTTCCTCTTCATTCTACTTTTATTCCAAACTTTCATCCATTTTACTTCAAACAAACTATCATCTTTTTATATCAATTTTCATTCAATCATCATATCTCACATTCCATTCATTCAACTCTCGTAAATTTTCTTTAATCTTATCCTAGTTTATTTATTTTTTTTCTTTTTTTTTCCTTTTTGTTTTTTTGTATTTTCCTTTCTTTTCTTTTTTTCGATGTTTCAGCCGGCTTTTTTTTCTTTTTCTTTATTGTAAGTTTCAAACATTGTTGAACAAAGATCAAAATTGCAGCACAATTTTTTAAATTTTGAAATGTTTGATTCATCAGGAAAATTGGTAAAAAGTGCAACATGAAATATAAGTAATTTTGAAAAATTAAAACTTTTCAACTTTTCAAACTAACCAGTTATTTGTTTATTATTTGCTATATTAGTGATGAAAATTTACTCCTTAATTGTAATGCGAAAAATCAGGAAGTAAAATAATCAAGACTTTAAAAACTTATTTACTTGTTCTTTTTTGTTTTTGCAAATGATTATAGTCTATTACCAATTATTTTATTTAATTTAATTACTAAACTTACTACTTTCTCTTTATTTTTAACATACTTTTCATTCATTACTGATAGTATTGTAATCAAATCAGTTAATTTAATATCAATTTAATTGAACAATTTCATTGACAAAAATCCCTTATATACTTCCATTTCTATTGCTACCATCATTTCCACTTTTTTTTTTTTTTTTGCAACACTACATTTCAGCGAATAAACAGATAAGTTTGATGATCATAGCATTTTTTTTTTTTTTTTGTTTATTGATAATGGATCATTCGTGTAACAAAGTTTGAAAATTTCACTTCAATCATATATAAATTATACATAAAATCACAAAATAGTTGACATTATCATTTCATCAATAGAAGCATTACTTCTTTTATTTTTATTTTTTATTTTTTTGTATACATAAATAATAACTATATTAGATGTAAGTAAATGTAAAAATTCATTTTAATTTCTGAAATTTGAAATTTTTCTGTTCTTTTTTTCTGTAGAAAAAAAAAAAGATTATAATAATACAAAGAAAAGCAAGCATTCATTATTATTATACAATCAATCTATATCAAGCATTTTGTAAAGATGTTTTTGCATGAATGTAACAATATGTGATGTCTGAAAATATTATTGAAATCAGAATTTAAAAATTTTCTAAAATAGCTTTGAATGTGCATTACTAATGAAATAATATTTTAAATTTAAAATTTTTTCTCCTAAAAAAAACTTTTTTTTTTTTTTTGCTTTTAGGAATTTGTTAAAAGACAAAAAAGAAAAAGAATAGTTTGAATTATCAAATGCAATGTACAGTTGTCCAATGACCCAACAACCGACATTATCAATTAATCTACCGTTAGGTAATCTAACAATACCTGTTCGTATATCACCATCTTATATACCATCAACAATTATATCACCACCAGTAACTAGCACTGTTACTTCATCATCTATTGTACCACCACCACCATATCATACGATAAACATAAATAACATACCATGTGATGCGGCGGATATTGATGTTGTTGGAATTACCGATGTAGCACGTGATGTACATCTTGATGATGATGAAGAAGAGCAATATGATAAGGTATAATATATAAATTTTTTAAATTTCATTTTCTTTTAAAACCAGGAAAAAAAAAATTTTGTCAAAATTTTATGAAGTTAAAAAAAAGAGAAGGAAAGTATTAATTTTAGCCATTGGATTTATCGCTTAAAAAACGTGAAATGCGTTGTTTACCATCATGCTCATCCATTCTGAAATCTCAACCTCGGCCAACAGTTATACGAAATGGTTATGGTATATTTCTTTTTTTTTTTTTTTTTTTTTTTTTTCATTTAAAAAGAGAGAGAGAGGAAGAGGAGGAGAGGATAAAAAGATGAGAATTAAAATTCTAAATTTAACATCAACAATTGCTTTTTTTTTTCTCGATGAAATCAATTAATTAATTGATAGATGCAAATATTGTAGCGAAAAGGAGAAATTTTTGTTTTATTATCAAATTACCAATAGTGCAAAATTTTTGCAAGTACTTTTTTTTCATGAATTTATTGCATCCTTAAAAAAGAAAAAAGAAAGAAAGAAAAAATTATTTTATGTTCAAAGAAGAAAAAAAAATTTTGAAATATCAGTATTTATTATTATATTAATTGTTGCTATTATTGCTATTATCATTTTTTATTATATTAATTGTTGCTATTATTACTATTATCATTACTATTATTATTATTACTTATTATTATTAAAGGTAGGCGAACAGACGAATTTATGAAAATAGCTTATTTTTGTTTTCTCTTTTTTTTTTCCATCCCATAAGCACAGTTTCATAAATTTTATTTTTTGATGCATCTTTTTACCAAACTTTTGCTACTCAATTTTTTAAAACGACGAAAAAAAAAATTTGTTGGAGAATCAAATTATAAATAATTATGTTTCATGAGACAAATAATCGCTTTCTTTCAAAAAATTTTTTTTCATTAACTTAATCCTTCATACATAACCTCTTTCTTCCTTTTTTTCCCACTGCTATATTATCCTCTTATCACATTCTTTTGCATTTTCTCTCTTATTATCTCCTCCATAGTAATTTTTTTTTTTAAAAAGAGTAATTAATTAAAAGAGGAGAGAAAAGAAAAATTATCCTCTTATATCAATGAATGAAAGGCATTATAACATTATCTATCGTTCCAAATCATTTATTTATTTATTTTTTTTGTCCTTTTTTTTTAACCTTATAATGCAAGCATTGCTTGTTTTAATTATTTATATAAAAACCACAGGGTCTGCGAATTGTTTCCGGATGTATTATGCAATAATAGATCATTTCCGGTTACTAAAATTTTCTCACATGCTGACCAAATTACAATTTAGAGCAAGATAAGATGAAATATGTTAAACATTACCTTCATTACTTAACTTCATCCGGTCAAAAAAAAGAAAAAAAGAAGTATTTTTGGAATATATGGCTGATACTTTTTACAATTATTACATAAATGATAATTTGATAAAAGATAGTTATCTAGAAGGAAATTGAAATGATTAAATGAATCAATCATAGATAAGATCAGATAATTGGATCAGCCAATAAATGAATAATAGAATATTATTCTTAAGCAATATCTTAAGTTACAAATATATTTTACACTAAAACTTTCTTTTGTTTCTTTCTGCTTTTTTTTTTTGTCTCTCAGATTTTACAAGTTGACAAAAATATTTTTGCATATGAAAACTTTGATTGTATCGATGACAACTGATATTAAGTGTAAGAAGGAATGTCGGAATATTCTTTTATGAAACAAAAAAAAAACGAAAACAAAAAAATTTTGCTGAAACATCAGATGATCGTGGTAGATGATAATGGTGATTGGTATTGTCGATGATGCCGATCGCATTCTTTTCCAGTTTTTTGATTTTCCAATTTAAAAAAAAAAAAAAAAAAGGAAAAAGAAAAAATGGCATCAAGTAATTTTGTTACATAACACAAAAAAAAAAAGTTATCAAAATTTTCTTTCAGTTAGCTTTTTTTTTTCAGACGTTTTCTTTTCAAAAAAGAAAAAGAAAAGGAAAAAGAAATCAAAACTTCAATTTAACACTTTCATTAAATAATACAAAATTTGTTTTTAAAATTTACGAATGAAAAAAAAAAGTAGCTATACTTTGATATCAGAAATAACTAACATATCAGTATAACACATAAAAGAAAAAACATTAAACATCGACTGCCAATATATTATCACATTTTTGCATAATTTAATTTTTTATAGATTATTTATAAAATAGTGAAAAGTTAATAGAGAAATGTGAATTCTCGAAATATTCCAAATTCATTTCTCAGTAAAAAAAAAAATCTCTTCATGCAATAGCTTTTTTCTTTTGTACATTTTATACACATAAATATTTCCATAGCTTAAAATGAAAAAAAAAAAAGCTAGCATAAACGAAAATTTTGTTAACATATGGGAAAAACAAAAAAACAAAAAAAAAAGAAAAGAAAAAGAAGATATTAAAACAAAATTAATTGAATAAAAGTTTCTGACATTTTTTTTTTTTGCTATTTATTTCTATCCTTAAGCCATTTTGTTTGTTTGAATGAAATGACAATATTATCATTAGTAATAAATTTATTTGGAATATTAAAAAATTTCAATATTAAAATTTGAAAATATAGAAAAAATTTTTTAATTTATCCACTAAAATATACCTTCGTATATAATTTATTCGTAATCTAGAAATATTCAACAATGATAAATGATTATTGTTAAAATTTCAATTTTGTTGTAATTTCTAAAAATTTTTATTGTATTTTTTTAAGTACGACGTAATGTTGATATGCGTCGATCAGCTTCCTCAGTAACATCACGACCCACTCCTGAACCAGATGTTTCGGAACATTTCCGGCGATCGCTTAGTGGTAAATGGCCAAGACGGCAAACAAATTATGTTCATTATACACCACCGGTTCAAACTGATGTTGACAAAAAAATTTCCGGTGATGATTTAATCTGTATACATTCTACTCCATATGTAATCCATTCAACAATGTATTTTAATCATTAACTAAAAATTGCAAATATGTGCACAATTAGCTACATTAAATATATCGAAATTTTCAGGATCACTATTACACCGTAAAAGCAATCAAGCAACCGGTTTACGAAACACTCTATCATGTAGCGTAAGCTCACCACAACAAATTGTTGTCAATAATTCCGGAATTGAAAGTGAGCAATTGAGGTTTTTTTTCTTTCAAATTAGGAAAATTTAAGTGAAGCAAATCATAAAAGACCAAAAAAAAAAAAGACAAATTTAAAGTAAAATGAAAAATTTTTGTTACTGCAATTAAAAAATTAGTAATTTTATTTGTATGCAATATCATTTCATTACAAATGTCATAATTCTTTTAACAGAGAAATAATCAACAAATGCTTTTTACTATTTGAAAAAAGGAATTATTTTCTTTTTTTTTTTATTTCTTGTAAATTATTTTTTTTTTTGTTTTTTATGAAATGCATGTAACGTGCATTTTAAAAATTAAAAATTGAAATATGAAATACCTTTAATATAGATATTTAATATAATTTAATGGTAAAAAAAGTTAAATATTATTATTGCAATGAAACTGATATTATTCCATCTATTATCACTGATTAGGGTTGATAAACGACTAAATGATTTGTTAAAGAGAGCTTAAATATTTAAATTAATATTTTATCATTTATTATCTTTCTATCATTTTTTTCAAAAATCCGTTATGACTTTCAGTTAACTTTTTTTTTTTTTTGATGAAATAATCAAGTATAAGTGTAATGAGTTTAATTAATATAAATATATCTATATGAAATTTCAATAATTGAATTTCTTTTTTCTTTTTCAGTAGAAGATCACTTTCGAAAAGCACTTGGAGCAGAAACTTACGAACTTCTTCGTGGAAATCGCTAAAATTCTTCTATTACACATTATTTATTACTTGTATTCGATTCTTTTCTCATTCATATTTATTCGTCCAACCATTATTAATCATTAAAGGCCTTATTTTTTTATTTCAAAAAATAAAAAAAAAAAATTATTGTAACTTGTAATTAATTGATGAAAAATTATGTTAAAATTATTTACTTTAATTTATAGCTAATTTAAATAGTATAGTTTAAATTGTATCAACATTCATTTAGATTAAAATTGATCAAATAAATGATTGCATTTCTTTTTTTTTTTTCTTTTTATAATCACTAATAATAACATATTTTCACTCATTTCTTTGACGATAACTTTTTTTTTTCGTTTTTGTTGAAATAATTAAAATGAAAATCTCTGATGAATAAGTCACAAAACATTAAACATTAAATGATATAATATGTTCTTCTCCAATTCATATAAAATTAATTTTTTCTTTCACATAACAATATAATGAAACATTTAACCAAACATTTGTTTTTTCCTCTTTTTTTTTTCCAAACCTATCACATATTCATTTTTTTTTTCTTTTATTTTCTCATTCATATTTAAAAATTATTAGAGATTTATTTGATAATTTTAACATACTACAATCTTTTTCTAAGTTAATTTTAAGTTAATACAATTATCATAATAGCTATATATACATATATGCATTCATTTTTTGCTTATATTGTTGTAAACAATTTAAGCTATATATATTTTAAAATATATATTCATTTGATACTTCTGGAACAGTATCAAAATTATAATAATTAATCAGTATGATGTTGAAAATTTGAATATAATTTCATTGTTGTTTAATGTCAATTATTGATAATATATCATTATTTCATTTAGCAATTATTGATTTAGCCATAGTTCCAGAATGATCATCATTTCTATGTATCATTTAATTACTTGTAATCTAATATTTATTTTCACATATTAAATACATGTTTATCATATTTCCTATCTTTTTTCAAACAATATAAATCAATTTATGAAATATTTGATGAAAAATGATAAAATTTCAGCAATGTGTAGGACGACAATTATTTGATCATTTTTTCAGGATTGCTAAGACAGAAAAGAACAAAATAAAGCAGAAAAAAAAAAAATGTGTCATGCTGTGTCTGTTTATTGAAAGGGCCAAAATTAGGATCTTTGAACTGTTGAAATTGATCACTGACCAAAATTGCTTTTATGTTTGCTCTGTATATAAAACTTTCCTAATTACGAAAATTTTTTTTTCACTGAATAAATTATTTACTATCATTATATTTAAGTTCATAAACAGGTACTAATAATAAATCATAACAAATCAGTTTATTTTCTCTTTTATAAAATACTATTTTTCAAATTTATTACAATCAAATTTACTATTGATTTGATAAAAATAATGCAACTGAAGCAATAATCCATTTGTCCGGATTTTTGATACATGGCATTTGAACTTCAGCAATTAACTGATTTCGTTCAGGTGTTGCATAAAGTGGTACAAATATTGACTTATCCTTTTCATATACATCCGAACTATCCTAAAAATATTTTTCAAATCTATATTTCCAGGAAAAAAAAAAAAACTTGTTTCTTCATTTTCATTCATTTAAATGTTGTTTTTGCTTTACTTCATACTTACCGCAGATATCCAAGCAATATACAAATTTGGAGCTGTCGCAACAGTTGGAGATATCTGTTTTATTTCAACCATATGTTCCTCAAATAAAGCTCCCTGGATATGAATTCCGGATATTTCCATTACATTTTCATTTTTCAAAAATGCACCATTCCATGCAGTACCTAATTTTAATTCATCCATAGACATATGCTTTTTCCTAAAATTAAGTATGCTTTGTTAAATCTCAAATAGAAATAAATTTGAAATTGTCGTATTAAGAAGTAAAAATTTCGAATTTAAAATTAAATGCAATATTTAAAAATAATTATTAGCATAACCTTGCAGTTAATTGTCGTAAAGCATTAAAGAAAGCAGTAGGTCGAAAAATATTGCCAAGTTTGATTGGATTAGCTAATATTTTATAGCTATCATTGATATGTGATAATTGTTCGATTGATTTAGCTTTATGTATTAAAAGTGATAAATATTGAGCTGGATCCGATGGACCTCTCCATGCTTCTTGCCATTCTTCTGGCGTCTATAAATAAATGTAAACAAAATGAAAACTGTTCTAAGGAAGATTTTATTGACGAATACATCAATTAATAAAAAATATATATATTTACGTATAAATATATCTTTCTTTTTTTTTTTTATAAAAACAAAAAGTAAACTTGATGCATCATTAATGCTCGTGCACCATTAGCAATTTCTGATGTCAATAATTGTATACCACGTAAACATTTACTTATTGCACCAAGATATTTATGCACTTTTTGAACCTAAAAATTTTTGTATTTTAATTTCATTACATATTATTAATTCAAGTTTATTTATTTATTTTTTAATATATCAAAAATTATTACATATAATGTATACCAATGTTATTGCATGAACATATTCCAGAGAAATAATTTCGAGAATGAGATCATCAGTATGTTGTATCAATGGTACATTCATTGAGTGTAATGTTGATTGAGAATTGAGCTGTTTCCAAAGTGTTAGAATTGGATTCAAAGCTTTATTCCATACATTCCTAAAAAAAATTTTTACTTCATTTTTGATTCATTTCATATCATTAATTTGCATTGCTAATTTGCTCAAAATTGTTATAACACTATGTATTTATATCCATGCAATTTCTCACCTTACAACCGATAATTTCTAGCTCATTTGATCATTTAAATTACATTCATTAAGTATTCATGAATGCTATTTAAACTGATCAGAATTGTTGAAAAATCATTTAAACAAACATTTCTTTAAATCATTCGAAAAAAAAAATGTAACATTTTTTTTTCTCGCTTAATCAATATATTTGTTATAAACAATTGATTGATTGATTGATTCATTGATTGATTGTGATCAGAATTGTTGAAAAATCATTTAAACAAACATTTCTTTAAATCATTCGAAAAAAAAAATGTAACTTTTTTTTTCGCTTAATCAATATATTTGTTCTAAACAATTGATTGATTGATTGATTGATTGATTCATTGATTGATTGTGAAAAAATTAAAATGAGCATTGCTATTAAAACAAGAAATAACACCTGTTAAATGTAACTTCGGTAGTTACAGAAATTTGCATGCTACGTATTTGCAGAATTGTTTTATTCATTTCCGCCATTTCACGTGCAGTGCTTATATTTGAGGGTAAACCAAATAATGCCGGATTGTCTTCCTCAGGTATATTTGTATTAATGATGTTAATATAATCCTGTTAATTAAGCCATAATAAATTCCTATTTTTTCTTTTTTTTTTTTAGCTCCTTATTATAAATTCTATTAATTAAAAGTGAAAAAAAAAAAGAAGAAAGAATCACACAATTTCGAAAGTTATGCAGAAAATATTTTAAAATTTACTCTATCATAGATGTAATATACTGAAAAATATACCATAATATTGTTTGAAAATGGGACAGAAATATTATGCGCAATTTCAGAACAATTTATGCCAATAATAGATGAATTGAAATAGCGTTTCAAATAAACAACTAAAACATTCATATCAAAATCATTGTCAATACGTCCACCATATGCAACTGTTTGTATAAGACCACGTAATAATTGCCAATTAGCAGCTGAAAAAGTTAATCTTACTTTGAAATGTAAGAAAAATAATTAATTTTAAAATCGTGATTATTCGATGATTTCATATGTTATTATCATTTCTTCCGAATGAAATAAGAAAACAATAAAATATAGTAACTTCCATAAAGCAAACCATAAGATCAATTAACAAATTTATTGATTGTATCAGAGAAAAAAAAAAAAATCATTCCAAATATCTGACTACAACCAAATAACCTGAATAATTATCTCATTACTTAATGATTTTGCTAAAGATTTTGATAGGTAACATGCTTTAGTACTTAAAAAATAGGCTAACTGTAATGAAAATTAAAGTCACACATATTTCAAACATTGCCAAATCGTTCAAAAAATTCAAATTAAAAAAAAAAATTTTATACCTTTGTCATCTTTTGTAACTTCTTCAACAAACTTCTTGGCTACTCGCAGATCGCTGTTATTAAATTCATAAAATTTCGACCAAGCCTGAAATCATTATTATTTCACATATGGAATATTTTACATGAAGTTATCCGCTGATCAACATACTGCCTATTGTCTTCCTGTCATAACATGATTGAAATAAAATTTAAATAGAAATTCATTCTCACTCATCTTTAATAAATCTATTAATTAGCATGCGATCAGTTCTTAATGCAAGAAATGTTAGTCATAAAGTTGTAAAACAAATAATAATTCACCATTCTATATTTTGCAATTTTTTGATATTGAGCAAATAAAAATTGCAATAAATTAAATTTAAAACATAGTCAAACATATTAGCTATTTACAACTCAGTAAAAAAACTGTAAACATATTAAAACAGTAATATACAGTAGTCTTAATTACATTTGTTACAAACATTATTTAATGGTTTAACAAAATTGGAAATAGCAGATATTTTCCAATTATTTAGTAGATGAAGCACTCCTTCGGTAATTTTTTTTGGAATAAAAGCAAAAAAAAAAAAAAAAAAAAGTTCTTTATTTTTATTAAAATTTTAACAAAACTTCATGGATTCTGATGGAAAATCATACCTCAGGTATGAACATTCGTCGCTCCTGTAGAAGTGCATGTAACCAAGCTAACATAAATAAACTTTGCAAACAAAAAGCACCAAAATTAAGCTCAGATTGTTGCCATTGAGCATAAATCCTTTTCATATTATTTTTAATTCCAGGTGGTGCTTCGTAAACAATTTTCAATGAAGTTTGCAGTAGTTGCGGTGAAAAATGTTCATTTGATTCAGATGTTAACCATAGACGAAAATTAGGGTCACGTTTCGATGTTAAAAATTCCTGAAATTAAATTATTATAACAAATTATTATTGAAAATATTAAGATGACTTTTTTCTTGTTTATCTTGAGAACGAAAAAAATTAATTTCTGAAGTTTCGTAAAAGTAAGAAAGGAAAAAAAAAACATAATATGTTAATAGGTCAAAAATTTTTTTAATTGCTACAAATTTATAAAATTACAAATTTTATTTCATACCTTTTCAATTGCCGCTAAATCATTGATGGCAAGATGTAAATTTTTCAAGCATACCCAACCACCATTTGTAGCACATGTTCGAATTGCTTCAAGAGCAGCTTGTCGTTGTCCTTGACCCATCGAAATTTGATAGAATTTCGCACTTGATATTTGTTTTCGAGCTAATTCTTCCAATTCCTTTAACAATAACTTCTTCAGTTTAAATTTATTACTGTTTACCAAAAAAAAAAAATTAAGCTTTCCACAATTCTAATTATACAAAATTCTAACATTTTAATTTATTTTGACTTTAAAATTTAGAATGCAGCCGTAAAAAGCATCATTTACAAATCATTGTATCACAGAAATTTAGCTCAATGATTGAGTATATACTATCTTAATAAAAATTTTTGAATTTAATGCCATAATATAATGCAAAACAACAGCGAATTAAATTTCAATTTTCGATCACAAAAATGATTGAAATTTAACTATTAGCATTGTAACTCCTTTCTCTATATTTTTAAGATAAAAATTAGAAATATATCAAGAATACTTGTGAAGGATCTGCACCGGGACTAATCAATATCATGATCGGTTCATTTTCATTGCTTTCTAATTTATAGATCGACTTCAAATCTAGTGGAGATGGATTGATTGACGGAATTCCTGAAATTTCAACTGAAAAATTCTGGCAATGTTAAATTTAGATAATTAGCATACAAATAGATTAATATCAGACCTAATACATTAGTAACAAAGCTGATCATAGCTGAATAAAGTCTCTCTGGTCGAATAGCCTGAATAACAAGCAATTTCTGAAATGGTGTTAAAACTGCATCAATAGCAGATGGAAATGCTGTTTCGCAGTTTATCGTACGAGCAAATTCACTCCACAATGCTTGATCCGTAAGGCGAAGATTGTTAAATAATGTTGGCAAATATTTCTGCAAAATTTTCTAAAATTTCAAAATTCATAGTTCTGTTAGGAAAAAATTTTAACTCATTTAATAACAATAAATTTATGCACTTGACATAATCCTCATTATAGTAATTTAAACTTTAAAAAAAAAAAAAAATCACTTTAAGTTAACCTGTAATTTAGCAATATTTGCTTTTCGTTCACTACTAATCCAACCAATCTCTTCTACGGAATAAGCAGTGGTATCATCAACAATTAAACCGGTAAATAATTCCCATTCCTAAAAAAGAACAATTATCGTTAGTTTAATCTCATTAACTGATAACTTTGAGTATCTTTTAAGAATAAATATAACATTGATTAGTTAATACCAAATTTTAACATAGCGCCAAATTCATCAATGTCAAATGTAACACATAATGAAATCAAGAAATATTGAATATATCAAATGCATTATTGAATGTTGATTAGGCGAAAAAATATCTAAATGATGAATTTTTGAAACAGACATACAATATCAATTAGTTTAATTTATTTAAACAAAATTAAATTCATATTAAAATGAAATATTAACATTTTGCGCAAAGAGAGATGGTTGTATTCCATGAACAAATCGCATTGAAAACATTAAACGATCTTTTTTAAAAAGTGCACGTGATACATATTCATAAACAGTATGTTGGAGTAATCGTCGTAATTTTTCCATTCGTCCCACTGTATTTTCCTAAAATATCAACGTTAAATTCAACATCAATGTAAAATTTAGGAATTTTCATGTTTTTAATTTATTAAATTCATACTACTAGATTTTGAAATGCGTAACAAAGAATTCAAACAAAATAGAATCAAAATTTCATTGATCTATAGTCTAACAAAAAAAAAAAAAAAATATGGGTTGATATAATTGATAAAGCAGTTGGAGTTTTATGCATCTGAGTAAATTCATTTTGTCCAATCATTTATTTCAGTTCATCTAGTGATCAGTTCAGTTCATATTATCTACTGTTGATTCTTATCATCAGTTAATCATTTTCTTGGTTAAAAAAGTTCCAATACATCTTTTTTTTTTTTTTTTTGCTCATTTTTTCTATAACAAAAACTTACTTTAATTTTGCTGAATGTACGATTGTATAGGTTTATTACAGTATTAAGATTAAAGTTATACATAGGATCTTGTTTGTGTAAATCCTGAATAATAAAGTATAAATTACTTGTAGCTTCTGCTAACGGTCGATATATATCTTTTTCCTGAAAGAAAAAGAATATTACTCCAATAAACATTACATATTTCAATTAATTAAGAATTGAAATTAGAATAATTCTTATTTCTTTTTTTAAAGAAATGCAACAGATATGACAAACTTTAACAAATTGTTTTTGCAATTTATCAGCTTCAGCTAATGATACTGCAATCGTTTCTGCATTTTCTTTGCTTTTATTTAAAGAATCCAATAAATCCGTATTATCCAATAAACTTCCTTCGGATGAAGCCAATGTCTTAAATATAATAATCAGATCCAAAGGAAAGTTTTTTTTTTTTTTTTTTTTAAATATGTTTACAAAATAAAACGAAACAAAATACTATGATGCAATGATTAAAGGTAAATTAATGTGGTACTTGAAATTTAAGACAGATTAATGTTTATTTTAGAAATATAATTAACTGTTCATAGTATCATAGTCTACGATAAAGGCTACTTTTCTGATGTAAAAAATCATACATGAAAATTTCCATATGAATGAAAATTCCCGTATTTCAGAGAAAAAACAAGCAAATAAACTAATTACATATGAAGTTTTTTAATTTTGTTTAATAATTTTTTTTTTTTGTCAATTTTGTTTAATAATTCTTAATAATTTACTTGCAAAAGTGATTGTTCAATGTCATCAAGTTTAATTTTCATTTGTTCCACATCACTGGTCAATTCATTCAAACGAGTTTCCAAAGTCGGTTTTTCAATTTGTATTGCCAATCCAAGCATCTAAGTGAAGCTGACATAATAAACGAATCTCAGAATAGTTGTATAAAAATAGAAACAAATTTCATTTGGAATATTAACTAATTCTCATATGACAATAAAATATTTGAATTAATTTTTCACAAAAAATAAATTAATATTTTCCAAAAAAAAAAAAAAAGAATTGAATATAAACCTGAGATGCAAGACCAGTTTGTGTGATACTAAAACATATTAAAGTAACAGCTGCCTTAGATGCTTGATCCAATTGCAATAAATTATTTTTAGAACAGATATACAATCGAAAATTATCATTATAATCAACAGCTTTTTCACCAATTTGAACAATACGTCGTGGTCCTGAGAACAAGAAAAAAAAAATTCTATTCTTGACTGCATAGAAAATTTTAATTTTTTTCATTTCGAATTTTTACCAGAATTAATCAAAAATGAGGAAATTTTGGATAGAAAGTTAGTTTCACACAATTTGTTATATATGATTAACCCTCATGATAAATTATTTTTGGAAGTGATGTACAATTATCACAAATAAAAAATTAAAATTTTTTGCAATTTCGGTTACGAAATAAGTCTCAACTATAGACCAATTAGTTCATTTAACAACCTGAAGCTTAATTAACAAAGGTGTATTACCCTTTTTACCTACTATCATCTAACTTTTTCGAAACACATTTTCATTGTGGTATTATCTAGGCACAAAATAGCTGGATAAATCAATAATTCAAGTAATTAATCTTAGTAGATTTTTGCTATAGAAGAAAAAATTTTATTTTCTACTAAAAAAACTACTAACATTTCAAATATCCAAAGATTTCTACTATTGATCTCATATATATATATATATATTTTTTTAACAAATTTCATTTGTCTTTTTCACTATGCTTAAAAATTTGTAACAAAACTGAACCTTGACTTGAAAAATCTTTTCGAAGAATATTCATAAGAGTTGGTTCAATCTTATTTACATCATCGATAAGCAACAATTTGCCAAAACGAACAGCAAGTTCAACCTAAACTGATATAATAAAGATAAAAATAAATACATTTGTTAGATTAAAAAATAACTAATATATTTTAAAGGATAATTTTATTTTCTTAACAATTATCAACATGCTTCTTCTCCTTCTTTTTCATTCTTTTTTTTTTTTTTTTTGTTTCTTTTGTTTTCGATTTGTCAATAAACAAAATGTATTATACTACCTGAGTAAGAAAGTTAGAATCATTTGCATTCACTTTTTCCACTTGTTTATCTTTCAAATGTTTCATAAGAAATGAGGATGCACGTCCGCTAGGATCGATAATTAGTGGTATTTCTGTAGTATTAAATAAGATCATAGCATTCTCCTGTGAAAGTGCATCAGTTGGAAGTCCTTTATTACTCCAATTCAACTGAAACAAACAATGAAAAATAAAATAAAATAAAATAAATTAACAATAGTGAAACAAATACTATACAAAATATTAATGTCGAGATTATTGCGCAATTCTTGTATGCTAAATCATCATTTTGCGCCTTTTTTTTTTTTTTTATTTAAATTATATCTCATTTAAGTAAACTAAGTATTCAAATATGAGTGAGTTATGTGGAGAAAATTGCAACTTAAAATTTCACCAATAAATAAACATACATACCTTTTCGGTTTCCATAACACAAAATTCAAGTGTACTAAAATCATTCAAATTGAGAAGTTCCTTCCATTTGCTCAAAATTTCATTTCGAACTTGCTCTGATTCTGAACCGAGAAATGTTACAAAAGCAGCAGATAAAAGAGAACCTTTTTCCAGCTGCAAAAAAAAAGAAAAGAAAAATTTGTTTTCCAAACGTTTGAACACAAAATATAGAACTAATCTCTTAGATTCAATTAGATTAAAAGGAGAAAAAAAAAAAAGAATCAAAGCGGAAAAAAAAAAACTCAAGAAAAAGAATTACACAATCAATTTCATTTTGTAAATTGCCAATTTGCTCTTGCCATCTCTCATATTCGCCACTAAGTCTATCTATAAGAGTACCAGCAACATTAATCGTTTCCTGCAATTTCAAATCTAGAAATGATGAAAAAGCGCAAATATTCAATATGAAATGCGCCTTATAATGTTGATGTAACATTCGCTGTCAAAACCAAAACCAAAATTTTGATAGTTCCTGCTAAATTAATTTTACTTCACAGTCCATTGCATTTCATTAGTTTGTCTGTAAATAGCTTTTCAAACAGGATAATTCAAAAAAAAAAAAAAAAATCATATAAGCTTACCTGCTGTTTATCTAAATCAATTTTTATTTGTGTTGCTTCTTTCATATGCATTTCGAAATTGTTCTTCAATTCAGCAACTCGTTCATCGACTGTTTCTAAACCTTTCGATAATTTTTCCATTTGCTTCTCGGCTTCATTTAAATTCCTACAGTTATTTTACAAACTTTCAAATTCACTTCATTCCAATTTTTCTTAAAAAAAAAAAAAAAAAGCCAAATATTTTCCATAATTTATTAGTAAATCACTCAAAAATTTGAAATTTGTTACATACCAACAGTGTCACTTTTTTTTTTTTTCATATATCTGCTTGTCAGATTATTAGTAATTTTAAAATTATATAAGCTCATTAATTATAACACTAAATCACTAATCTAATTTATACTTCATACAAAGCATTTTCTGAATGATTGTACACCTTAAAAAAAAAAAAAAAAAGAAAAAATTGCTAACTTACTTAATCAAATCATTTTTCTCTTTTTGCAATGGAGTAACACGTTCCAAAATTGTTGAATAATCTAAATTTGCTCGAACCCATGCAGCTAATGGTGCAGCTGCTGCTGATGCTCGTTTTGCATTCTGTAAAATAAAATTTATCAAAATTATGATAATAAATAAAACAACAAACATAATTAGCTTATAATAAAATAAATAATCTTTACGTAGTATTTCTCATCAAAACTAAAAATAAACAAAAGTTTCATTTAATTTATCAACTCAAATAGCTTAAAATAGCTAATTTATTTTTCTGGGAATTTTTTTACCCATCCATCTTGCTATTAATGTTAATGTTACAAAAGAAGAATGAATGATCTTTTAAATTTGTTTAATTTATTCAGAGAGAAAAGAAAAAAATTCCACAAAAAATTTTCATAGAATACTTTAATACATGCTCATTGCTATAAGTTGAACTACAATATATAATAAAGTTAATTTATAAAGTTAAGGATAGTTTTAATGAATTAGCCAAGTCTTACTTTAGTTAACATATGATTTAACCTACTATAATGTAAAAAAAAATTAATCACTAAAATGTCAACAATAATCAACCTTTGGATCAAATGATGATTGTTTGCTTTTTACAAGAGCGGTAACTCTTTTGTTGACATCAGGTGAAATTCTTCGAGCATCAAAATTAATTATTTCATCTTTCACTCCATTTCTGGCCAAAAACCTATAATTAAAATGGAATTTAATTGATAAAACTTGAGAAATGCGCAATCAAAAGCGACTCAAACAATCAATGAAAAGTAATTTAAGTAATTTTAGTTTAAAAAAATAGAGAAAAACGAATTACTTACTTTCTCATCGCTTCCCAGGATGTGTCAAAAATGCCCATAAATAATAATACAGCTTGTAAAATATCTCGAATTGCTTCCGGTGGAGCTCGTAAACTTCGAATTTCAGATAAGCTTTCCGATTTAATAGAACCAACTGCTTCACGTGCTTCACGCAATACAGGTTCCACCTGAAAAACACAACTTATTCTTGATATACTTCTTTACCTGTTATTAATTTATTTAGCTGAGCAGGATAAATTTTCTCAGTCTAAACTAAACTTAAAGCAATTTTTCTTCTGCAAAAAAAAAAAAAAAATAAGTACCTCGCGTAATTGTTCATCAATTAAACTTTTCTGTTTCTCAATCCTTTCATTTTCTTTCACTGTTGCCAATTTAAGCTGTTCCATATCCGATCGCTGATAATTTGCATTCTTAAAAATTTCAAATTTAGCAAAACACCCAAAATGAAAAATAAAACAAAACGAAACAAAACTCTAGGAGAGACTTAAGTAATATTGGACTAAATTTATTCAAGACTAAATTTATTAAAAATTTTTGGACTAACTTTACTAAAAATAAAATTTCAAAAATTATAAAAATATAATTGAGTTATTTATTTATTTAATACAGATAGGACTGAACAAATTCTAAACAAACCGTCATGCTTTGTGATATTGCTTTCAATGCCATATCTGCATCACTTTGTTTTTCAGCCAATAATTTACTCTTTTTAGCAGCTTTTTTTTGCATATTGGAAACAGATTCTCGTGCTTCCGTTAATTTACCGATTCCGGCCTGAAAGAAAATAATAATAATAATAATAGTAATAATGGTAAAGTCAATTTTGTTTAATTTGTTTTTGCACAATATTTAAAAATTATATATAATTCCAAACCAACAAGTTGAAATATTATTGCATTTTGATTTCGTTTAATCTTAAAAATACAAGAATTCAAAACCTTTAATCTGTTAGATCGTGTTTCAATAGCAGTTCGTTTTTTATTCAAAATACAAGCATAATTTTCAATAAATCGAATATATTTTGCTGGTGGTGCTATTTCAGATGGACATTGATGATAAATTTGTCCAAAAGCAATTAGTATATCATTTGCTGCTTTAATATTGTGTCGTGATAAAATTAATTCCGATAACTGGAATAATTGGTAATCAACAATGTGATTAAAATTTTCGATTCTTTTTTTTTTTTTTGAGCAAAATTCCAAAAAGTTTTCTGGTAATCAGTTGCTAACAATCAATTAATAATTTTAATTAAGAATTCATAGGATAGAAATAATTTTTCAAACTAACTGTTTATGATAAACCGAACATAATTCATTAAAAAAAAAATCATTAATGAGAT
Organism: Wuchereria bancrofti; assembly: GCA_005281725.1. NCBI lineage: Eukaryota > Metazoa > Nematoda > Chromadorea > Rhabditida > Onchocercidae > Wuchereria > Wuchereria bancrofti. Next base: position 43,153 of record SSBO01000014.1, on the reverse strand, counting down.
CGTTAGCACTCAAAAATTTTCCCAAAATTTTAGCTAAAACATTCCAATTTAGATGTTTTAAGAAATTTTCATTATAAATAACCTGTGATAAAGCATTCTTATTCCATATTTCATTCCAAATGATCGAACATTCCTTATATAATGATGGATTTGATGAGCATTTTAGGGAAAAATTAGTGTCATCAACATTTAAAATAAGAATAATATGCAAGTTTGCTTTTACTTCTAAAAAAAAAAAAAAAAAGATTCTTAAATACGCTACCTATTAACGACAACAATCATTTTAACAAACTTTTTTCCGACTTGAACTGATTGATTTTAGCGTCTGGAAGAGTAATTTCAAGATGAAATACGTGTTATTACTTCTATTAACACTGTTGACAATCATTAAAATTATTTTTATTTCTTATTAACTAAATTTTCGTCAAGAGTAATACATTTTTGTCCCTCAAAAATCTAAAATTTAAGAAAAAAAATTAATAAATAAAAATAAAGAATAATAAGAAAAAAGAAAAGGAAAACTAGAAAACTTACTCATAATAAAGTAAGAATACAAGTCGCCCTGGAATGCATCTTGCGAAGCTTGTTCACGTAAACTTACCAAAAAGCTATCAAATTCCTGAGCAGCAAATATTCCAGGAATATCACCAGATGATAATAATGAATTTATTGATTGCAGAAATGCATCATGCAATAGCTGATAATCTTCAATAATGTAAACAACATGTTTACCATTTATTGCTGCATCTTGGATAACCTGCAAAATGTTTGAAATTTCTAATATTAACTCAAATTATGGATGTTTGATAATATCACTCAAATCACACATCAATTGATTAGGGATAGAACGAGAAAAAATAAAGTATGTTTATTTGGTATAAATTGAAATTATATACCATTTTCAAATCATTTCTAAACTGTTTGATTCCATAAGATGAAGTTAACTTTGGCGAGAATACAGGCATTTGATGCATATTTGCAACAAGCGATGCAGCTTCACGTCTTCCCATACCAGCTCTTCCAGCTAATAATAATGAACCACCTGAAAATTCAAAAAATCAGTTAATAATTGGATTCACTATCTTATAATCAAAAAAAAAAAAAAGAAATGAATTCATAATTTATATGAAGTTTTTTTTCTGAAAAGAAAAAAACGCTTAAATTCAAACTCTATTTAAGCAAAGAAATTGAAGAATGAAAATGAAACATATCAGGTGCTGTGATTACTCGATCAATTTGAGAACATAATTTAACAAATTCATCAAAAATTGGCATTTTAAAATTTGCTATTTCGAATTCTGAAAATTAACACAATTAAAGATTGAAAATATAAGTAATAGTTAAAAAATAGTTTTAAATAATCGATATAATTTATAATTTCAATGAAATACTATAGTTATCAATCATTAATAGCGCTTAATGATTTTCAACAAATATGATAAGATGAAGAAAGTATATGATAATATAAAATTTACCATATCGATTAACTGCTTGTTGTAAAAGTTTAGCGTACTCTTTACGTGGTACCATCGATAATGGCGTACCTTTTAACATAGTTATTGAAAGAGTTCCTCGAGATGATACGTATAAGTTATCTAAAAAGATAAATTTGCTTCTATTTATTATCGATAATGAATTGAAAAATGGTTTCAAATCTATGAACCAAGAAACTATGCTTGGACATTTCGTATAATTCATTTATTATTTTTATAATTTATTGCATAAACAAAGAAGTAATCATACTTTAATAATACAAAAAATTATACTTTTGACTTCAAAAAAAAAAAAAAAAGCTAATAATCAAAACCAAAGACTAATTTTGAAATAATTCCAAGAATTCGAAAAATTAAAGCTAAATTTCACCTTCATCACTGTGTACTGTAGCTGATGATAAATTATGCCTAATAATATCTTCAAATCTATAAAATTAACATATAATTATTGTCAAACATTTTTAACTCAACATTAATTATATTTCAATAACATAAAAAATTTTACTTTAACCTTAATAACATGCAAATTGCAAATAATTTGCAAAAAATGACAAAGATACAACAGAATTTCCATATAAATATTCTTTCCCATATAAATTACCTTCATAATATTCCTTACTGAGAAATACTTATTGAATTAGTTACCTAAGTAAGTATTTGAAGTAATATTATCTGATTATTTTAAATTTCCTTAAGAAAAAAAAAAAAAGCATTTACTTTTGTTTATGTTCATTATTCACCAAACGATCTTTGAAAATTCGTCGACATTCATACAACATTGAGCATAAAAATTTTTCACCAGCATTACTACCTGATCATATAAAGATAATTTATATTTGTTTGCTTTTCATGATTATGTAATCACTATTTTATAATGATTATGTAATCATTATTTTATCATTTTCAAAAGAACAGAGACCATTATATGCAGTGAGCAATTAGATAAAACAAAAGATAAAAGAAAAAAACAAAGATATGGTTAATAGAGTTAAATTTTTATATTTCACCTGGATACTGTCAACTAACATTTTTGGTAACATTTATAATATTGCATGAAAAACTAACGCTATTAGTTATAATGACACTTACTATTAATGATAATGATAACAAAAGAATGATTATTGATGATTAAAATATCAGATAACAGTTAATTCTTGTTTAACAACAAAATTTTACCCAACTACTGGCTAGAATATGAGAATTTCTAGAAGTTGAAATCTTTTTCACTTAATGTAAAACAGTAACTTATATATATTATATACTTACTTATACAATTTATATAACAAAATGCAAAAATCAGGCAGATTATGTCAGAAAAACCGAATTATAATATATAATAAAATTATACTAAATTCCAAAATAAAAAAAAACAAGAAATAAAATTATACTAAATTTATAGAACTAAAGATTATCTATTGTCACATGTCCCATACAAGCTAAGCTTATTTGCATTATTTGTTAACAAAGAAAATGTGTTGGAATTTGTGCCTAATTAGATTGTTTACAATTATCATTTCCTTTTATTTAGTTGACTTCTTTTATTGTTTATCGCTTTCCTTACTAACTGTAAATTATATTAGAAATTGACAAAGTTAATAGCACTTTGTTTAGCTGACCTCCTTTGCGGTATTGTAAATCATTGTTATGAGTTAATGATTACTACATAAGGAGTTATAACCTTTATTGAAGTTAGATTCTCTGGATAAAACTACTTCATCAGACTTTCTAATATTGTTTAGCAATTGCGATCAATGATAATTTTTATCTCAATAAAATAAATGTTGGTCAAACGTCGTCTTCTCTGCAAAGCAACAACTATTCGGCCTTATAATCTACTCGACCAGCACATACTGGCCTTCACATTATCACATTCACATTATCAGTGTGAAGCAAAATATGAAAAATTACCAGTAATATCGTATCTTGTAAGAGAAAATGCCCAATTTGATAAATCCTTTAGCGTAAACACATAATGTGTCTTATCAGTTGGCTTGAATGAATTTCGTATGTCATTAAACAGATGCACCATGATACTTGCTAAATCATTTAATCGATATCTCAATGGTTCAGCTGAATCCTGAAATATTTTTTAATGAGAAAAATTCCTTATAAAATTATATGAAATCAATTATTTTTCGATCATTATTTACTTCATAAATGACGAATTCATTAGAACTGTAATCCTTTTGCTTGCAATGTAATTAATTGAAAAAATATGAAAGATAAGATAAAATAATGATACTTAAAATGAAGGTTACTTTTAACAAAAATGTTAGATATGAAGAATAGATGGTGATAAGCTCTTCCTTTGTTGGATATTCAATTGTACAAATTCTAAGTAAAGAAATGAAACGTGATGGTAGGAGACAATGACCTTCGTCATTAGCCAACGTTATCGATAATACTAACTGGAAATAACACTTCGATTTAACATTTCAAGTTCTAATTTAAAACAGTGGTAAACAAATTGTAGTGTAAATAATTAATTAAATATTGTTTTGTCAATTCAATGATTAGGAGTATTATTTTAATTTCAACAACTTGAAGCTGATAAGTAATTTCAAGTACCCTTATTAATAACATGAATTTGAATTTTATCAATTCATAGTTTTCATTCTATAATTATGGATAACCACTGTAAGATCATACACAGTCATTAGAAAAAGCATTTAATTATATGAAGAGATCTTTTTTTTTTGTAAATAATTTAAATAAACTAATTTAAGTAATAAATAAATCTATTTAAATTTGTTCAAAATAAAATGTCAAGCATACTTGAATATTTTCCAGTGAGATCCATTCTAATTTTTCATTATAATATCCTTTATATGTGAGAAGTTGTTGTAGGAAAGCAATTATTTCACAAGTACCCCATTTGTCTGGTTTTACAACATTAATTGCTTTTATATAAAAAATTAAATTTTGCTTTTCTTTAGGTTTAAGTACTCTTCCAGATGCACTGCTAATTTGTACACAATATTGTTGTAACAAATCGAGTACTTGTTGTGATCTGAAATTTGTTAAATATATAAAAAAAAAAATTCTATTTCATATTATAAAATACTTATAAACTTATAAAATTTATATTTATAAATTACACTTATAAAATTCCATTTCATATTAAAAAAAATTCACATTTGATATTATAAAGAAAAAAATCGAATTAGTTTCTGTAAGTGTTTGTTCGTTCGTTTTTTTTTCCTTCTTTTTTTCATGCCATAAAATTATGGAATTTTTTCAAAAATAAAAAAAAAAAGAAAATATCAAATTAAATTATAGAAAAATATGAATAATTGAAAAAAAATTCATCTACCCTGTTTGAGCACTACAATGAAGTACCATTAATTGACTATTTGGATCCAATGTCAAACAGTACCGTAACAAACATTCTTTTCCACTACCATCTGGACCATATATTATAAAAGGTTGTCTGTTATGATTATTTAGCCATGAACAAATCTTCAAATTCAAAATTTTTAATAATCGCAAATTTAAACATTTTTTCAAAATTTTTAATAATCATAAATTTAAACATTTTTTCCACACGTTATAGCTAAATGTAAATAATTAAACAATTTGAAATTTGGAAAATTTTTCTAAAAAAAAACTTTTTATAATTTAAAAATTTTTATTGAATAAAAATATTCCCTTACAATATCACGATTAGCTTGAGCATTAGCAGTTAAAATATAATAGGGACGATCCATATTTAATAATTGATCATTGTTATTTATCATATTCATTTCATCTGTATAAGCGAACAATGATTTTGCTCGTTTATCATAGTAAACATTTCCAGGATTTTGCTTATCCGGCAAATTTATTTCATTGAACACAATCTAAGAAATTGATGAATAAATTATACATGTTTCCCTATGCTTATATCATTTTACTAATTAAATTTATTATAAATTATAATTTTAAACTTCAAAAGTTTTGTGTTTCCTATCAATGTTAAAATGCAAAAAAATAGTATAAATTTATGAACCTCAATAGCAAATTGATTTCGAAATTTTGAATTAATGAACGGAGCTAATCCACGATACAATGCTACGAGAAATTCATCGCATGTTGTCACATCTGTTAAATGACTCAATGCATTTTTCACTATAGCAATTTTACTTACGCTTATTTCAATGTTTCCTTTCGTCAATATCCAATCTAAACATCTGAAATTTTTACTGATTTTAATTTAAATGTTATTTTTAAAGTAACTTTTTAGTCTAGCTATAATAAGAGATACAATAAATTCAAACTATAAAGTCTTTGTAACAATTTTGTAAAGCAAAAAAAAAAACTGCAAATATCAACCTGTACAAATGATCACGAATCCAAATGGACATATCTGGATGAATATCGTTATATTCATTAAGCCAATTACTAATAAAATCCTGAACACTCATATCTTCCTTGCTGCAAAAGCAAAATAAATTATAATTTGAATCAAAATTGTCAAAAAATTATGGAAAAAAAAAAAGATTAACTTATTTAATTAAATTGTTTACCATTGTAGATTAACACAATTGTATTATCAAAAATGACTAATAATAAAAAACTGAACCTAACAAGTATTACACCCATTCGTGATATTGTTGCCGGTGATGCATTACTAAGATTATCGGTTTCAAAAATGAAATTAACATTAGATCCAAATTGAATTCTTTCACCAGATGGCATTGTAAGCTGCAAACAAACAATTCAATTTAGTCAATGAATTTTTTGATGTAAAATTTTACATCCCATTTTTGCTATCTCAGCATTTTACCAATCTACTAGTGAAAAATAAGAGATATGCAAAATGAAATATGAAAGTTTAAAAAAAAAAAAAATATTTACCAAACGATTATCATCAAGCACCGAATTAAGTGCTTCAATCCATTCCGGATCAATATCACCATCACAAATAATCCATGCTAATATATTATTATTATCTTTAATAACTTCTCGAGCAGCTGTTGTTAATACACCATCAGACCATTCACGTGTATCCATATCCATGTATCCCAAAAGCTGAATTAAAATTTATCAAAAATAATGCAATAACAGTTTGAAATGATTCGAAATAATTCTTCAATTCTTATCCGTTGCTAATAATTTTAAATAATTCTCTCTACTACTTTATAATATGATATATTGCATTTATAGAAATGAATAACTCATTTTTTATTTAACGTTTTTTTTTTTTCCCTCCCATTAACTTACTTTTTGTTTTGTCATTGATTTTGGATTGATACGATAAGTTTTTACTGGCTTATTTATTAGTGACATTGCTTTTTGAAGTATTTTCCATATGGTTGATTTGCCTGAACCACTCGGACCCAACAATATTACGCCCATTCGTTGTCGCATTTGATCGTATAATTCAAAAATCTTTTTTATCTAAATGATAAGTACCTTGTTATCATCACCAATTATCATAGCTTTATTCAGTCTATAATTTATCATATAACAGAGAACACCAATTATGATCATATCTAACAGAGAGTCATGTACCTCAACAACAATCTGAGTTATATTTTGTTATATTTTTATATTTTGAAAAATTTATAAGTTATATTTTGAAAAATTAGACCATATAAGATAGTCCTAATGATGTTAATTAGTAATAAGAATAAAATTACCTGCATATCAGTAACCGTTATCTTCAATTCATTAGCAACTAATTTAATCGGTTCTAGCAAATCCTCAATCTGAAATTAATTTTTTTTTTTTGAATATATAAATCTTTTTATTCTCTCACATACCATATGCTAAAATTCACTGAAAAAAAAAAAAAATAAAATGATTTAAAAAAGAAAACCTGTACGGTGTCTTTTTTAACATTTGAAAAGACATCATCGATCAAAATACTAAAACGTTTAGAATCTTCAAAGGTGAGTTTTGATAATGTATTCAATGTCAATGCCTGTAAAATTTCCTAATCTTAAATATCTTGAAATTAAAAGGAAAAAACAAAAGACAACGATAAAAAAAAAAAACTAACATTTTTATAATTGTTATTATGAATGAAAGAGAAATTTATTAAAAAAGAAATTTTTAAAAGTCTAAAAAAAATGAAAAATGATACATCAACAACCACTTGAACTTCATTTTTATCCATTCTGTTAGCTGATAACAAATTACCACAACTGCGCAGTACTGTTTTTAATGCCCTTAGACCCCAATCATAATGCTGTTGCGAACTTAACATTTCCCTTAAAAATAGCATTATTTTATTTAAATTAGCCTAAATATTACATAATTCAAAATGAAAAAGTTTTAAAATAGAACTGATCTTTACATTTTCCTAAAATTATCACTCTAATATCAATTTGTAACCACTTTTTTTTTTCTATAGAAGAATCCATGATGATAATTATCGAAATTTCATCTCAAATCATCTATTAATTAAGTTACTTACCAAATTAATCAAATGATCTATGAAATTGTGAATTAAAAAAGCACAAGCTAACTTGCTAAGGTTAAAGATTGATACTAGCTTTCGTGATAACTTCTTTGCATTGCAAAAACCTTCCGCACTCAAAATTGTTTCTGCTAAAATAAAAAAATAAACGAAAAAATCATATATTTTGAAGAATCATAGTTAAGTATTGAGTAGAATTTCCTCTCAAATTATTTGATAAAAATAATTTTTAATTTTGACTATTTTTACAACAAAATGAATTTCTTATAATTTACTAGGAAAATGATAACAAACCGATAAGTTCGTTGTCCGGTACAGACATAATAACTGGACGAAATAATTGTTTAAGATTGTCCGGTAACTTCTGTCGTCCACCATATCCTTTGCTTGCCGGATTCAGTGTTATGAATATTGCTGAATTTAAATCTACAGGAACCTAAAATTTATTCAATATGAAAAATAACAATCAACGAGTTTTTTTTTTTTTTTTTTGCATGATCCTAAATTTTAAAAATGCAGAAAAGTGCTCCTCACATTTCGATCAGCTAGCATACATTTTCCTGATCGTAATTTTATTGCATCTTGAATAACCTGAATTTGCATTGATACAGCCGAAAGTACTGTCTGAAATTTCATGTTAAATGTTTAATTTTTTATTTTTCAAACTTAAAATTTTGATTAATAGAAGAAAAAATGACCTGATCTAAACGATTAAACTCATCAAAACAACCCCAAGCGCCACATTGTATCAAACCAATGAAAATACGACTCATTGAATAGACATCAATTCCTTCATCGCAATTGAATACCAAAACTTGTCGTCCAAATAAATTTGCTAGTGCCTTAAAATTTTAAACTTATTAATATGGGAAAAGATTAATTAAAGTAACTAAAACTGATAGTATCTTTAATTTTATCTACTTTTATTTATTTCACTTACATCAATCATAGTATTGATTTACAACATATATACCTTGACAGATTCGGTTTTTCCGGTACCAGCAGGACCATATGGATTACCACCAAGACCCATTGACATTGCTAAACATTAAGCTTTTGTTGAAATTTAAAAAAAAAAAAAACAATATGCCAAAAAAAAAACGAAATCTCATAATTAAATCAATTATCAAATATTCCATTGCAATTTTAAATTGCATAGTAATTATTTTATGAATAAATAGAAATAAAAAAATAAAAGTTTTAAATAACACACACCTTGTGTAAGAGTTAGATAGCATTTATCAATGAGCGGTGTGTGAACTAATTTTGGTGCATTACCCTAAATTATGTTATTAATAATTTTATAATTCAAAAATAAAACAAATGATTTTGAGTTAAATTAAATTCATAAATATTTTTGTTTAGATAATAAACCTGATATTCGTAAGTGTAATCAAATCGTGTATTAATATGTTGTATTATCACATGATCTTTTGATTCCAAATAATATCGTAGTTGTTTTTGCCAAATCCATGATGATTTAGTGCTAAAATTTATTTTTACTTTTTTTTTTTTTCATCAGTAATAATTGAATAGTTTCATTTCATAACTGATGCAAAAAATTTTTCTAGTAGTAATCATGCAAAACTTCCTATATTTGATATATTTACTTAAGCATAGATTAAATAATTTAATAATTTAAATAGAAGCAATTTATTTCGAAAATCAATAAAAATTTAAATTTTTATTATTTATAAATTCTAAAATAGAATTTCTTATTGAATTCGATTGTTTTCTCATTAACAAATCATAACCGTCACAATTAGTAAATTGATAATTAGATAAATACGTACTTACTGAATAAAAAAAAAAAAAAAAGGTGAAATTTAAGAAAATAAGTTTCTTACCAGGGTGAATTGTTGATTAGCTCATCGACAATACTTATATTATGAATTACATCCATTATAAGTGCTTTTAATTTAAGTTTTAAAACATGATCTGTTGTTTTTGAATTAATATAATTTGCTAATGTCTGTTTTAATTGTTTCTGATAATTCTGCAAATCACCTCTACCACTCAAAATTCGTTCACATGCTTCACAGAAACGAATTTGTTCCGATAAACATAGAACCTGAAAATTTGTTTTAAAAAAGAAAATTAAAATTTTAATGTAATCAGTAAAAAAAGTAGTAAAAAAAAAAAGGGAAAACCTGTGATGGATATTTTCCTGGATCCGGTGATGTTTCAGCGACACAGTTTGTGATCAATTTTCGAATTGTATTTTTCATTTCATTTGAAAGTTCTTGCAACCATTTCTGAAACATTCTTCATGAAGTTAAATTTGATTAAAAATTATATTAAAATACAGTTAGGAATTGTTTAAATTTCTACACTTTTTCCTTTCATTTCTATTTGAAGGTTTGAAAAAAAAAAATTTTTTTTTTTTACTTCCGCTTCAGGAATAATTCTGACTGGTTTTGATAGCTGAACAGTTTCACCATCACCGGAAACCATTGCAATTATCGCCTCACCATTATCACCAAATATAACTTTATGAATTCCCTATTAAACATTTCAGATTTTTGAAATTAAATTCATGCTTCTAGAAAATTAAAAAAATATTCATTGGAAAAAAATATATAAAATTTTTTTAAATGTTATCAAAACTCAAAGCAAAATTAAGTTAGTTATTAATTAACATTAGCATATCGTATTAGATTTTCAAATGCTTCATGATACATTTTCATTTATGATTAAAGGTTCAATTTTAGATTTAAATGATTATTACTTCAATTCAATTATTTTAAATGGAGCATACCTGGAAAAGTTTCTTGAGATGTGTTTGAATTACTGTTTCATTCATCAATTGACCTAACATTTCAAGCAGATCATCATCGCCCAAGAAATAAAATCTTGGAAAAGCATTTCGTTTTTCCTAAAAAAAATTAAAAAATACTCAAAAAATATTGCTTCTTGAAATGGTCATTCATATATATTAACTTTGTGATAATATAAACAATATTAGAAAATAAAATAAAATATATTTAAATGTTTTTTTCTTTTTTTTTTTGATAGTGTACAAACTTCAAGAAATTGATTTAAGGCTTTTTGACAACGATTAAGTTGATCAATGATTTGTTCCAATGTACGCTTCAAAGAAGTTCGTGTACTTAAGCTAACGATACGTGAATCCTCAACCACATCTATAAATTAATTTTTGTTGTATTATTTTAAAATCTTATTGAAATCTAATTCTATACTTAAAATTCAATAATTTTATCATTTTACTTCCTTTACTTTCCCTCTAGAAAATTTTAACTATTTGATCAAATTTTTAAATTTTTAATTTTTACAATAAAACTAGAAAGCAGTAAAGTTTTCATCAATTAAAAATGAATGAAAACAATGATGAGCAATCTTTGTAATTTCTTTAACTATACGATAATTTTAAATATTTCTAGAATAAATAATTTAAAAAAATAAATAAATAACCATTTAAGACGATACGAAATTCACTATCAACTCGATTGAAGCGTGATGCTTCAGATGGAAGTGATCCACGTCCAAAAATTGGCTCCAAATAAATCCATTTACGCTGTATTTCATTCATCCATTGTATGTATTGTTCAGTTTCAGCTAATCTAAATTTAAAAAAAAAAAAAAAAAATTTGCCTAAATTTAAATTATATTATTTTATTGCTATTTGAATGAAATATATAAATATACAATTAAAAGTGTAGGATTATGTGATAAATATGTTAAATGATATACCGTGTTTCCCATATTGATGTTTTATCAGTAAATTGAGCATAATAGGAAGAATTTTTTAGCGATTGTAGTAATGCTTCACTATCTTTCACCTTAATTTTATAAAATTAATTTCATAAAATTCAATGAATTTATAAATTTTAATAATTCTACCAAATAATAGATAAAAATGAACAAAAAAATTTGATCAAAAATGGCGAATATGATATTGTCAATATGACTTGAAGAAATGCTAAAATACAAGTGTAAAGATCGATCTATTTGCATTTTACTTCTATTTTGATCAAAAATTAAATAATAAAATTTCAATATTAAATTGCAATAACAAAAAAATACCGAATTTAATGCATCTTTCCAATCTTTGATTATTTTCACAATTGTTCCATTGGAATGTTTATAGTCAATTAAAACAAATTCTGCCTAAATTTCAAATTTTTTTTCAATTCTTTTCTTAAAAAAAAATGTGATGAATAAAAATACTAATAAACAATAAAAGATACTTTTTTTTGTCAAAAAAAAAGTTTAAAATGGATTATAAATTAGATAAAAAAAAAAACCAATTGATGAAGTTAATGAGTTGAAAATAATAATTAAAAATGTTTCAATAAAATAAAGGAAAAAAAAAACCTGTTCAGCCCAAAGTTCAAGCTCTTGAATAGCTTCACGAATTGTAACTTCACCTTGAGCACGTTCATTCAAATTTTTTAATGCTTCCAAATTTTCGACGATCATTTTATGAACATTTAATAAATCACCAAAACGCAAATGTTCCAATGTTGTACCTTTTGGCATGCCCAATATTCGAAATAACATTAACCAATGATCACTGCTTAAGATTTCACCACGACAGTATTTCAAACCAGCACTCATTTCCTAATTTAACAAAATAAAATATAACTATTAGTTATATTACTTATTTCAAACAGCTTATTTCATTCAGTCCTCATATATGAAACTATAAATGAAATCATTGTTTTCTGATTCTTCTCAATTTTAATAACTTTATCAAAATTTAGAAATTTCACTAAAGTAGTAAAAATTTTCGCTCTATCATGTAAAAAATGTAAACTTATTATCCATCTTACTGATAATTACTGATAATATACTTTCCCAATGCTCATAAAAGCCAGAGAAAAGAGTTTTTTTTTTTTATGAAATACTAAAAAGTAGGTGAAAATTTCATACAAAAATATGCTCTAATTAATAATTAGAAAAAAGAAATTAAGCGAAAAAGAAAAGAAGAGATTTCTCTAGTTTTAAATAGATAATTAAGTTTTCTTTTTTGGTTTTAAATAGAGAATTAACTCTCCAATAATAATAATAATAATAATAATAATATTAATAAATGATGTTTTAAAGCAAAAAGATTATTACTTAACATAAATTTAAGAAATTTGAGAATTTTTGACAAATGTTCAAGATTTTTACCTTGAATTGATCAATTTCCTTACGTAAACGAACAGTAATATGTGCAGCCGGCAAATTTTTCAACTTATCATCCCATTCATGTAAATATTCATCAAAACGATAAGTTTTTGACCTGCAAAAAAAAAATTTGAAATTGTTTAAAACTAGTAGAAATTGTTAAAACAGTTTAGTGATTGTCAAAAAAGACAAGTAAATATTCAAAAATATTTCAACTATATTCTTTATGATACTAACATTTTACATCAATAATTATCATATTATCATGTAGGACAATTCTATGATCGATCAGTCATCATCTGTTAAAAGCAAGAATTGAACAAAATTTGGAATTAAAAAAATTAACACTTGATCAATTAATACTGACTGATTAGTAATAATCTTATAGTAATAATAACAATTACATTTACCTGAACAAAATCCATTCTTCATTAGCCATTTCTTGTAAACCAACATTAAATTGTTCATACAATAACCAATTATTTTCACAATTTTTAAGATCAATTTCCATTTCATCAAAAAGTGGCATTTCTAATTTTTGGATATCAAATTGTTCACATTCTGCTCTGAATATTATCAACAAAATATGATATTTTAATAATCAAAATTTATTGTCAAAAATTTTTACACATTATCTTGTAATTATTTAGATTGAATAAATTTCAAAAATAATCTCAAATATTTTAACATATTTATCATACAAAAATGTAAATACTTAAATAATAATTTTCATTTATGCATTTTTTCATTGATAAACTTTATCATTATCATACTCTAACATTTTTACATTTGTAACTTTTTTCCTCTAATCAAAAATCTATGTGAAAATATTCGTAATTTAAATTTATCATACAATAAAGAATCGCGTTTTCGTTGTAACTCATCGAATTCATCACGTTTTTCTTTGATAAATTGTATTGCACCAATTAAGGCATTTCTGTCATCGTCAAAAAGTTCATTTTTTGGTTTGAATTGATTCCAGCGAACAAATAATTTTTCAATTTCATCATTTAATGATTTCAGACGTGTTTTAACATTTGATTTCAGTGTCTCTACCTAATAAACAGGAAAAATTAAACAATGCTTAATTAATTTGATCATGCTAATAAAATTATAATAAGCTATCTGATTAGTGTATCATAAATTTAGTAAATCTTTTATTTAAATTCATGAACGTCAGTTTAAATTATCAACTAATTAATCAAAAAACAAACTTTTTGATTTTTCAATTTAGGAAAATCTAATATGATTATTGTTTTGATAAAAATCAAAAGTTCTTACTTTAAATATTTGTCAAAAATTTTTTTTCTTATTTTTATCCAAATAAAAATTTCATAGATTGAATTGAACAACTATAAAGCATTCACTAAAATTTTCAAAATAAAACTGGTCTACATTTCTCTGCCTAATATCCAAATAAAAAGACGACACTAATATTTCATTTTTTTTTTTTTTTTCACAATGATAAAAAATGTGAAGAAAGTATTTTGATAAATGAAAATGTAAAAAAATAAAGTTTATATTTAAATTTGATTTAAATAATAAACCTGCTCTTTAATCATTAACTGATGGCTGTCTAACATTAGCTCAAATTTCTCCCATAATTTTAAAACAATTGGTAATTGTTCAGCACCACTTCCGCCAACTGATCGTAATAAAACATTTTTTTCCTCAATTAAATCAAGCGTCTTCTTCAGCTAAAAAAAAAGAAAATTTTTTTTTTTGATTGTAAAATAAAAATTATCAAATATGATATGCTTCATAATGTAATTATAATATAATTTAGTTTGAAAAGACCTCTTTATTAAATTTTCCAAATTCAATATGTTTTTGGTTTGCATCTGCAATTTCGGCAACTGATTGTGGTCTTGAACTGAGTACTTCGATTGCTTGATTTAAGAAACGATTGATATCCTGAGAGAAAACAAAGAAAAAAAAGCAATCAACAAAATATGTAAATGAGAATTGTATTCTTTAAAAAAAAAAAAAGAAAAATTCCATACTGTAATTAATTGTAATTAAATTTCGAAACATTTGCATTGCTTTAAGAATATTTTTCATTAAATTAATTGAGGTAATTCATTGCCTAATTAAAATGATTACAAAAAAATATTACGTGAATTTCATTATTAATAGAATATCTTAACGTCCATATTAACGTGTCAAAGAGACGTTGTAGCATATCATCGATAGCAATTTTAACGGCTGATGTTGAAACAATAATACATTCCAATTTTACTTCACTGTAATATTTCATAAATTTTTTAAATGTCTTATTTATCAATAATGTTGTTTATGATAAATTCGTACACAATTTAGAATGAAACTTTAGTTAATGGCTTAGAAATGACGTATAAAGTTGATAAATTAAGGAATTTTTTTTATTTAATTTTGAGAAATGGAAAGAGAAAAAAAATTAAATAGTAATGGCAAACGCAAAAGAAAAAAAAACTTAATTTGTTGTTTTATTATTATTTTCTTTTATTTTGAGATTTTAGCTTCAAAAAAAAGCGATTAAAATTATTGTGCTATTATTCCTAGTGCTCATACTTATATTCTATTGCTTGTTTGAAAGATTTTCGTAGATAGCAAAAAAAAAAAAAAAAAGCTGTTGCAGAATGATCGAAAAAAATATTAAACCTTTAAAGATCAAAAATTAGTCGGCTAACTTTAAATTATTAATATTTTACCTTGGCAATTTTTCAGCATCTCTTCCTCTCACCTTCAGTAATTTGATTTGATTTTCCCAGTCTGCAGCTTGTTTAAAATGTTTTGTAATTAAGCTTTCCAGATCAACTTGGCCTAGCACAACCCAGCTCTATAAATTTTTGTCAAAATTCAACAAATTTCAAAATTTACTCCTTAAATTATTAATATCTTTCAGTTCTCATCTTTTATTTAACATGTAATTATATTTTAAATCAAAATTTTTGCTTCACAAATTGATTGTTTCTTGAAAATCATCATATAAATCCATATCATTATTTATCATTTCCGAAAAAAAAAAAGAATGGAAAAAAATTATCAGTAAAATTTTCACCTCAAATTCATTTCCCACATTAATAAGCTTCTCGAATAGTTGTTCTGCTTTTTCATAAACACTCCAAAATCGATTTGCATTATGTTCGATCATTTTTGCAAATAATTCATTAGTCTAAATATTTAATGAAATTTATTACATAATAATAAATGATGAAATTACGTAATTTGAATTTATTTATCATGAAAATTCAACAAATAAATTTTCAAAATTTATAAGAATATAGTTTTTTTTTTTTTTTTTATTTTGATATATTAATCAGTAGAATTTTGGAAAAAAATTAAAAAATGGTATAATTTTAGGATTAATATGAGCATGCACAACTCTGTGTAACATGCAAATGTAATGCAATCTAAATGAATTGCATGCAATTATACTTAATGATCATTTAGATAATACTGAATGCAATGCACTTAATGATGATATATGATTTTAGTCAGTAAATATTTTAAAATGCTCTTTTGTTTACTTGTTCACTTTCTTGAACACCGTGAAATTTTTGTGGAATACTAATAAATTTTCGCAATTCTCGATAATATTTGGCACGAATTTCTTCTAATGGTGGTCGTAATTCAAGTTGCTGATCTCTATAAATATATTAATTGATATTGAAATGAAATATCAAAATTTCACATCCATTATAAATCACTATTTTAAACTATTCAAAATTTATAAGAAAAAAAAGAAAGATAGAAGAAGATAGATAATGTTATAAAATTTATTCATAAACTTTACTTAAATACTAGTTGAACTTGAATTAACGGAATTTGCTTATGAAGACTTTCGATACCCCATTGATATTGCAATTGTAATGTCTGTAAAAAAAAATAAAAAAGTAAACAATTTTAAAGTTTTAATTTTTTTTTTTTGAGAAAAAATTCGAAAAATTATAAAAAATTTTTATATGAAAAAAACTTCTATTAACCTTATAAAGTTGACGATCCCAATGTGATAACCATGGTATCATATTATTACGATTACCAATACTTCGTTCTTGTTCCGCTATTTTACTTCGTATCTCACCCATAACATCTTTCCATTTATCAATTTCTTTTAGAAGATCCAAATTCATTAGCTGTTTTATCTTATCACAAATTTCGTTATGCGCTTTTCGTAATCGTCGTAAAAATGATGGAAAAATATTGATGATTAATTAAATTATGAATGAAAAAAAAAAATTTTTTTTTTACATTTATTCTTTTTTATCATATTTTTTATTATAATTTAATATTAAATTAAAAGTATATCCATTTAATGTTTGCATTTTTAATATTTAAACATAATATTGAATTTTGATATACAAAACAAAAATTTTGCATTGCTAAAATTAAATAATAATAAACGTTGTATTTTAATAAAAATGATAATTTTGGATAATATTTTTTGTTTATATTTATCAAGTAATAAAATTATGATAGTTATCGAAGACAAAAAAAAAAAAAATACCAAAAAAGTAAAGGTAAAAAGAATAAATTAAAAAGTATCATACTAATTTACCTATTATGTAAAGTTAAGCGTTCAGCAGCTGCCTGTAACTTTTCGATGAATTCTTGAAGATGTTTCGGATTATTCCAGCTAACCGTATTTGTTGTTGCTTCACCTTTCTTTCCGGATAGGATTAATTTTTCGAATGCTAAAGCTTCATCTAACATCATTGCTTGTTGACACGGAAGCATTTGCTGATCCACCGAATTATAGAAATGTGCTACCTTCAAATGTGCATTTTTAATTTAGTCATTTAAAAGTGTAAATAAAAAGTAATCTGCAAGATAATAGTCAGAATTAAACAAAATGAGTAAACATATCATAAAAACTCAAAAACAAAGATTTTTTCATAGCAATCATTAAAAAATTATTCAATTCTATTCAAATCATTGATTAATTTATCAATTCAGCGATAAATTCTAATCAATCATTAATTTATCACTTTGGATTATGTGAATTTAGCTAATGCCTATTCTTTTCAGCAATTTAATAATTTTGTTAAAATTCTCAATAACTTTCAAAATCTAAGCATAGTTACTTTCATATACTACAAATAAAATATTTCTATCAAATTTCATAAAAGAAAAAAAAAAAATAAAAAAAACTTGAAAAATTTCAAATTTAAAAAAAAAAAAAAAAGGAAACAAATGTAATAACCTGTTTAAGAATGATAGCATATTTGTAGAATTGTTCACCGGTATTAGCACATTCAATAATTTTTTGCGGTAAAACAAATCCAAGACCAATTAACTGACGTACTTCTCTGAGAAGGCGAACTAACCGATCGCTATAGTTGACAATCAAATTGCCACCTTTCTGTTCAATACTCATTAGTTTACCACTTGTTTCAAGTGCAATTGAATTTGTCGAATTACAAACTATTTTGATTATTTCTTGGCACCTAAAACTTTTTAATTATATTTTAAACTTAAAAAAAAAAAGAAACTGAATTAAATTTTAAAATTCAGAAATATCTTGAAAAATATTTTGCATATATTTGAAAATACTTAACATTTTGAAAACTCTACAATGTGACAGTTTTTTTTTTTTTTAATTATTTCATACATTATTAATTCTTTTTTTTTCTTCCCACTCTTTTCTTTTTTCAATTTTAAATTTATTTTGCTTACTTACCAACTACTAAGACAATCAGATTCTAACGAATGCATCTCATCAATTGCATTTCGAATTTTTACTTGAATTGTTTTATAAGTTGCCAAATCGTTTAACAATTCGTCGCATACAATCTTGATGTTTTCAATCTTAAAATAATAATAAATTTAAGCTAATTTTTACTTAGTTATTACTTTATTGTTTTCAAAGTTAACATATCATTATTTATTATTTTCGAAAATTTTAAAAAAATAAAAATTTTTCAAAAATTTCATCATAATAACAGTATCAAAAATCATTATTGCGCCGTTGTCATCCGTTTCATAAAATAGGCTATTTATTAAAACTTTTTTTCTTAGCATTACTTTATCAAATTTTTGTTTTCAAGCTTTAAATTAAAAAAAAAAAGAAAAAAATCTTAGCAAAAGTTTTAATTTATAAAATTACCTTATTAATTTCTCGTCGAATCCAAATAACTTTAGCAGCAATTTCTGTAAGATATTGTCCAATTGGTATATCACTGGTTGCAATTCGTTCAATTACTTCACGTTTTTGCATTTCTACTGCATTTGCCAAACGATTAAGCAATGTTTCTCTGAATTAAAAAATAGTTTACATATTGTTTTTTTTTAAGAAATGAAGAATTATATTTTAAATTATCCATAAAATGTAAATAAAAACAAAAAAAAAAATGAAAGTGAAGTATTATTTACCTTTCCATTGAAAGTTTTTCCTTAATACTTGGACGATTTAAAAAATGTTTAAATTTAATCAGATTAGTAATTGCCTGAAAATTTAAAATTAGAATATAATATAATAAAATATAAAAAACAATATACATATTAGTGGTAAATAAAATCTTTAATGTCATTATGATTAGTGATCGTAGTGCAATTAAATTGTTTTATCAATGAATTTGCTGTTAAATTGTTTACATAAATTTAACAGTTTTATCAATTATCAGTTTTGTAATCTTTTACATTAGGATATAATATACATTGTTGTTATTTTAGTACTTTACAATTAATCAAAATTTTAATTTCAAAAAAAAAAGAAAGAAAACCAGATTTAACTAATCGATAGAGAAATTGAAGGAAAAAGTTTCCTTTTCTTCAGTTTTTTTTTTCTTTTTTCAAAACTTACAGCATCATCAGTGAGTTGATTAAATTGTAAGCGTTTCCTTAAAACAGGTAATGCTCTTTCCATAATTGGTTCAATGCATCGTTCTACTTCCTAAATTAGTACAAAATTAGCAATTTGATGTTTTTGTAATTACTTCATAAACCTAATTAATTACATTAGCAATTGTAAAACAAATCTAACAAAACTTTTTCTTTTTTAAAAAAAAAAATTGTAAAATTTGAAGTTAATTAAAAACTTGCCAGGACAAAAACAAATCAAAAATTTAGTACTTAAAATTGGATTCTTTAAACATTCAAATATTACAAACAGTATGAGTAAATGATTCCATTTTCAAAAATTTGTATTTGTAGAAAATGTAAGCAATTTTCTTTGTTTCAAAAATTTTCAAATAACAAAAAAAAAAATTCTAAAAAAAATAAATTTTAATCATATTGTTATAAATTATTTACCATATCCCAAATCTCAATAAACAATGCAAAACGAAAATTTTTAAATTAAAATAATTTCAAATGAAAATAACCAATAATTTAATTTTCCAATCTTGTTGCACAGAAATATCATAGGTAAATATGGGCATTGTACCAAAAATATTTCGAATAATTTGTTCCATTTCTTTTTGTCCATTCTTATCTTTTATTAATTCAGTCATTTGATGGCTTAATAATTTCAATGATAAAATCTGTAAAAACTAATTATTATTATATACTTTATGTGATACAATTAAAAATTTCTTAATAACTTCAAATATTAATTATCATTTGAAAAATATAAAATTATTATAAAATTAAATGAATCATTTATTTACTATTATACTTATTCATTATTGGTTATTATTATTATATTTTTACTTATTCACTTATTATTTTTTATTATTATACTTTTATTACTATTATTTTTTATCAAAGTTGTCACCATTATTATTTTATCATTACTTATTATTATATTTTTATTACTTATTATATTTTCATCAAATTTGTAACATTAAATTAATTTAAAATATGAAAAAGTTTGTGGCGCAAAAAATTTATTTGTAATATCATCTCAATAAGCAAAAATATACATGCACATACTTTATCAGTATGTTTTTGAATAATTTCAAAAATTGAAATTATTGATTGATCATCATTCCATGGATTATCAATATCTTGCTTCCATTGTTCAATAAGTGTTGTAATTACAAATTGCCATTGTTCGCAAATGGAAATAATTAAATGTAAAATATCGATCAGTGTATCATCGTTCCAGATATTATTAAATTCAATTTTATTTGTTATCGAATTAATAATTAATGCACCTGAAAGAAATTATTATGCATAAATTAATGAAATTTTATATTATAAACGAATATTTTTGAACATTTATATCATAATTATTATGCATAATGAATAAAATTACATTAAATAAATAAATTATATTTAACTAATAGATATGAAAATGACTAACACAAAGTTAATATTTTATTAGAGTTAGTATGTATAAGTAGTGTAACATACTTATCACTGAATGAAGCTCTGATATTGATATGATAAAGATTTTTATCTAGCAAAGGGCACTAATGATATTAATAATATCAACATTTTGACACTCATAACATTCGTATTACATAAAATTTAATGAATAAATTATATTTTACTAAAAATTGATTAAAAATGAAACATTAATTTAATGAAAGTTTAATCAAATCATAAATTAAAAAGATTATTGTATGATATGAGATAAATAATTTTCATTATTTTATTAAATAATTTATTATTTTTTACTCATTTTGAAATAATCGTGTTTTCAATAGAATGAAATAAATTTGCTGTAAAATTAATATTACAAAAAATAAAAAAAAATAAAACAATCAGTTTACCGATACTATCTATAATTTGTCTCATATGATTTTGCGGAAATGATGGTTCACAGTTCCAAAGTTGATTTAAACAATCTTCAGTAGTATCAATAATTTCATAAATTTCATCTATACGACAATTTGTAAGCATTTCAAGTTTCACTTCAAGAATTTGAAATACTTGGGAATATTGCAATGCAGCATTGTCCTTTCGATTTTTCCAATAATTAATTTCATCATGTATCGATCGTCTTTCATGAATGTTTTCTAAATTATGAATTAAAATTCAGAAAGAATTAAATAAATAAAATAATCCCTAAATAGTAAAAATGCTTAAAAAGAAAAAAAGACCTCTTTTTTCATTCTTACACATGGGTAGGTAAGTTATATTTTTTAAAATTTCAATCATTTTTTTTCTCATTTCAGAAATATAACTTACTTTTGTCATTCTTAGGTTCCATAATCATTTCAAGTTCATTTAAAATCGTATGTAAATGGCTATTAGCAGATGTTTCGGAATCATTTTCACTTGCTTGTTTGAATATCTGAAGTTTTATTTTTCATTACGAATATTTTATTTATTTATTTTTTGTAAATGATAAAAATAATTCATTGTTAACATTATTATTAAATTTTTAACTAGAAAAAATCATTAATTAAAATTCGAAATAACTATTGTAAAATATTTATTTAAATTACCAACTTCTCTCACTGAACGAATTAATGCATCCGTTGGACGCCCACGTAATGATAAGACTGATATTTTGCTCTTAAAATTATCCAATGGTAATGCAATTGCTTCAAGTTTATAAAAGATCACTCTCAATAAATCCGGATGATGAATATTTCGCATTTCATTTGTAATATCAAATGCTCTTTTCTGAAATTTGAATTTTTTTTTTTTTTGAATTCAAAATCTGTTTAATTAATAACTAATATAAATATAAATAAATCGTAAGATGCAATAATCATTATTAGAAGTTTCAATATATAAATTTCGTTTTTTTCTTTTCTTTTTTTTCTTTTTTTTTTTTTTTAAATCGAAACTGAAAACTATTTGATGTAAAATTTTCAAAAATAAAAATTGAAAATAAAAACAAAAAGCTTGCAAACCTGTTCATCTTTGGCAATAATTAACAATGGTGTATTAGTATCACAAAAATTTTGTATTGGAATCAAATTTGGAATTTTATTTTCCGATAAATTTAGCGCAAAAATATGCGATGCAACACGTAAGATATAATGACGTCGAGGATCATTACGTTCGTAATCCATAATTCACTATCTTAAGTAAGCTTAAGTAAGCGTATATTATTAGAAGTTATACGTTTTTATGACATCATTCTAAATGTAAACTTTTATTTTACATTCATCTTGTATACTATTACAAAATCAAAATTTATTGCCAAAAAAAGAACGAAAGACAGGAAATTAGTAAAAATTAATGGAAAAATTTGTTTATTTAAAAAAAAAGAAAAAAAAAATTTCTACTAAATTTATTACTTAAAAAAAAAAGTATCGAAGCTAACAAAATTTATGTCAACATTTGTGTCATATTAATTCGCTACTTGTCATTTTCTTTTTTTTTTATTCTATTTTAATTCTTTTAAACAAATAATTAATTTTAAATCATTTTTCGAATATTTTATTTTTTCTAAAAAAAGGAAAAAAAAACACAAAAAACTGATTTAAAATTAATAGTTTTATTAATTTTTACAGCTATATTGTTATATTATATCGCTGCATTTATATATATATTTATTTATTTATAAAAATTGTTGTGAATTTAAAATTTTGCAAGCTTTTAGAATTTTACACTTTTTTTTTTGTATAGTTTATATAAATATTTGTGTAAAAAAAAATTCCATATATATTTTCTTTTTTTTTATTTTTAGTAATAACATAGTAAAATAAGCTGTTCATACAAAATTTCATTTCTTCAAAAAGATACAACGAATATTGTTTTCATAAAAACATGAAAAGAAAAAGTGAGAAATGTCAATTTGTTTAGCAACGAAAAAAAAAATGGAAAAAATAGCTGGAAGTAAAATTAAAGAAGACATCAAAGATTGATTGTAAAAATTTGCAAAAANTTTTTTTTTTTTTGAATTCAAAATCTGTTTAATTAATAACTAATATAAATATAAATAAATCGTAAGATGCAATAATCATTATTAGAAGTTTCAATATATAAATTTCGTTTTTTTCTTTTCTTTTTTTTCTTTTTTTTTTTTTTTAAATCGAAACTGAAAACTATTTGATGTAAAATTTTCAAAAATAAAAATTGAAAATAAAAACAAAAAGCTTGCAAACCTGTTCATCTTTGGCAATAATTAACAATGGTGTATTAGTATCACAAAAATTTTGTATTGGAATCAAATTTGGAATTTTATTTTCCGATAAATTTAGCGCAAAAATATGCGATGCAACACGTAAGATATAATGACGTCGAGGATCATTACGTTCGTAATCCATAATTCACTATCTTAAGTAAGCTTAAGTAAGCGTATATTATTAGAAGTTATACGTTTTTATGACATCATTCTAAATGTAAACTTTTATTTTACATTCATCTTGTATACTATTACAAAATCAAAATTTATTGCCAAAAAAAGAACGAAAGACAGGAAATTAGTAAAAATTAATGGAAAAATTTGTTTATTTAAAAAAAAAGAAAAAAAAAATTTCTACTAAATTTATTACTTAAAAAAAAAAGTATCGAAGCTAACAAAATTTATGTCAACATTTGTGTCATATTAATTCGCTACTTGTCATTTTCTTTTTTTTTGTTCTATTTTAATTCTTTTAAACAAACAATTAATTTTAAATCATTTTTCGAATATTTTATTTTTTCTAAAAAAAGGAAAAAAAAACACAAAAAACTGATTTAAAATTAATAGTTTTATTAATTTTTACAGCTATATTGTTATATTATATCGCTGCATTTATATATATATTTATTTATTTATAAAAATTGTTGTGAATTTAAAATTTTGCAAGCTTTTAGAATTTTACACTTTTTTTTTTGTATAGTTTATATAAATATTTGTGTAAAAAAAAATTCCATATATATTTTCTTTTTTTTTATTTTTAGTAATAACATAGTAAAATAAGCTGTTCATACAAAATTTCATTTCTTCAAAAAGATACAACGAATATTGTTTTCATAAAAACATGAAAAGAAAAAGTGAGAAATGTCAATTTGTTTAGCAACGAAAAAAAAAATGGAAAAAATAGCTGGAAGTAAAATTAAAGAAGACATCAAAGATTGATTGTAAAAATTTGCAAAAAATGTAAAATTATTTTCATGATACGTTTTTTTCAATCGTTTTTTTTTTTTACTTTAACTTTTTTTTTTTCATTCATAATTTATATATTAAAAATTTTATATTACTTTTCAAAATTTTTACTGAAATTTTCGTTACAAAATACATTCACAATTGTATAAGCTTTTATTTTTACTTTTTATTTTTCAAAAGAAATTATTTAGTATTCTAATCGATGATTAAAATGAAATAAATCAAATGGGATAACTAATATTTATTTGTAGGAGTGATTTAATAATATGGATGGTAGAGGTATGAATTATCATTATATTTTAACAAATTTGAATTTATTTTTTCTACATTTTTTTTTTTAATATACTTTTTATTTGGAAAAATTTTTTTCTCTAAAATACTATAAGAAACTATGAAAACAATAAAAATTGTTGCTTTTTTATTTTTTTTTTAACTAATTTAAAAAAAAAAATTTTTTTTTGACATGCACAATTTTAAAAATTTTCACTAAAATACTTTTTTATACTTTTCTTTTGAATAACTAATAATTAAATAAAATATTTGACATTACACTCTTCATTATTTTATGCATGTCATAATTAAAATAATACATATAATAGCATATGTTAGCTAAGAAAAATTAAAAAATATCAATTTCTACCTTTTTCTTAAATTGATTATTTTGAAAATTTTAATTATAGAAGGCTTAATTTAAAAAAAAAATTATTATTTCAACAATTATTATGTAACTAATAAACTTTAAATCCTTTTTTCTTTGTTTCTTAAGCAAGGATTAATAACATAAATCATTTTAAAGAATTAAAAAGAAAAAAAAAAAGAAAAAACGAATTATTCGTATTGGAACAATGATATAATACGATGTAAAATGTTAACGAACAAATTGACTGAAAATGTTTATTATAATTCGGTTGCCATGGTATTTTCAATTATGCAAGTCATCCAATTTATGCTTATTTCAAGATATTTCGAATAGCAACGAAGAAATGAAAAAATTTTTCCGATATTTTAATAATTTTCAGAGAATTCTTAAAAAACATTTCAATTTTTTATCATTTGTAGAAAAAATATATGTTAAAAACAAACAAACAAAAAAAAAGAGTTAAAATGTTAACTAGGAAAAAATTTTTTGATATTTTGTAATTTTTTAGAAATTTCTAAAAGTGTTTCAAAATTTTTTTTCGCCTTATGTCTTGTAGGGTGAAACAAAAAAAAAAAAAAAAAGAAAAAGATGAGATCACTTGATTGAAGCAAAAAAAGTTTACAAAACCTGTGCATACCTCGTTTTTTTTTTCCTTTTTTTAAAACATAATTTAGAAAGGGAAAGAAAGAAATTGTGAAAGTTTCCTTTTTTTTTTTTTTTTTTGAAATGTTATTTTTGCTTTAAACAAACCCATTGAAAATGCATTAAATTAGCATCAATCCATTTACTTTCAACACTTTTTTCTTTTTTTTAAAAAAAAAAAACTTCTATCATTGCAATCACTTCATTTATCTATAAATTGTGGAAGTTTTGTGATATCAATGTTATTCGTTCTTTTTGATAATTTCACTCTTTCAGCATCTTTCCAACACTATCTTTTTTCTTTTTTCATCTCTTATCATTTCAGTTAATTCTGCTTTTTCATCATGACAAATTCAACAATTTGAATATTTCAAATATTAAATAAAAATTGTTGAAAGATTTGATTTTCACAATTTACATTATTAAAATAAACAAAAATTGGAATTCTCAAATACAACAATTTTCGATCATTAATTTCATTCCTTTTGTATCAACGTTTCAAATTAATTTCTTCCTATGTAAAATTCCTAAAATATTACAGTATAAATTGAAGAATTTGGAAAAAACAAACAAACATGTATCTGTAGATGAAAAGAAAAAAAGAAAATTGAAAACATAATTAAAATATTTCACCATTAATAATGACACAATTAACATTTATCATTCGAAAAGAACGAAAAGAAGAGAGAGAGAGAGAGGGAACAAGAGAGAGAGGGAGAAAGATTTTCTAGCATTTTTTCCCATTTGTGACTTAACCTTTTTTTTTCTTTTTTTTTTCTTATTCTTTTCTTTTTTTTTTTTTAAAAAAGAGAGAAAAAAAAAACTGATTATTTGATGAACAATATGCAAACCATGGAAACTTTTCAAACATCGTTGTAATTAAACAAATATTCACAAAATATGCTTGGATGCATTTTTCACATCGGTGTTACCCTGTCGGCTTGTCGCTTCTGTTTACTTTTCGTATTTGAAAAAGAGGCGTTTTATTTGTCATTAACAAAATTTCGAAACCAAATTTCTTTTTTCTCTTTCTTTTTTTTTTTTATTCGTTGAATTGATTTGTCTGAATATAATTTTTGAAGTTTATTATTTCAATATATTTAAAATATTATTTATATTTAATTTGATTAAAATACATACGTATAGTACACACTTATAAAATTTTAAACAAACATTTCATCATATTCATAAAAATGATTCGTTTTTTCTTGTTTTTTGTTTTTTCTTTTTTTTTTTGCAATGAATGAGAAAATAAAAGGAAAAAAACAATCGATTCATCATTTTTTCATTTTTCTTTTCTTTTTTTGTTACTTGCTGTCCTTCCTTCTCTATATATACATATGTATGTCTTCTCCTTTCTCAAAATTTTTTATGAAAAGTTCATTTTTATTTCTCTTTTCCTTTCTTTCTTTTTTAATCATTTTAATTCTTTCTCCCTCTTTTCTTCTCTGTTTCTTTCTCTTTCTCTCTCTCTACCCTCTTTTTTTTTTAAAGGTCATTTTGATGTGTAATTTCAGCACATCTTTTCAAGTAAATAATCATTTCATATAAGCCTTAAACATACTTATAATTGATTACAATTCCTTCAAACTTTCTTTTTTCGTCCTTTTTTTTTCCTTTCCCATTTTTTTTTTCATTTTCTCTTTTCTCTTAATTTTCTTCTCTTCCATCTCATTCTCAAATTTGAATTTGTTGTATGTTTAACATCTCTTTCACTTTCTTCATCACAATTTTACTACCTCATTTAAGTTTTTTTCTTTCTTTTCACTTTTTTTTCTCTCTCATTTTATCTTTTTATTCTTTTTTTAAATTATAAAAATTAATGCTTAAACAATTTAATGGCCATTATATTTTTAATTTCTTCATTTTTTTTTTCTTTTCATTCCTCATTCAATTATTTCAAATATAATAAATACATAAAGTGCATAGATGTACACATATTCATATCTGTTATAACATATTTAACAAAATATTATACCATAATATGAGTGTGCAATGTAAACATAAACACACATACACACACATACATATACATACATACATACACACACACACACACACCTATACATGTATACTTAAATAAAATGATATAAATTGATTTTTCTTTTTATCGTCTTTATTATTATTTATAATTATTATAGCCACTACTATCATTATTATTAAATATTATTACCACAGTCATCTAGCAACAATAATAATAACAATAATAGCAATAATAATAAGTAATAATGTTAATAATAAATATTAATAATTAATACACTAAAAGTAGATAAAGAATTATTGAATAATACGGCAGCAAAATTACGAGAAACAAAAAAAAAAAAAAAACATTTTTAAAATCAAACATTCTCCCACTTCAACTATTTTATCAAAAAAAAAAAAAAATTTTTTTTCACATTTTAGTTGAGTGTAGCTCATTATTTTCGTAACATTCATCTGTTGTTAACTCTTTTTTTTTCTCTCGGAACAATCATCATTACAATCACTAATTACTATCATTACTGTTATCATTACAATTTGCTATTATTATCAACTGGAAATATTATTGTCATTATTAATTAATTGTTTAAAATAACGAAAAAAGAAAAAAAAAATCAGAACAATCAGTGAATCAATCGGATGGCATATTATATTGATGTGATCAGCTGTGTAATTGCTATTATTGTTACTATTAAATCAGTGAACATCGATTTTCATCCATTATTTCATGACAATTGTGCTGATTACAATTATAAGGTAATCAGTTAATTATCATCCATTTCAAGTTCAAATTTAAAATGATAAGATAAAAGGAAGAATGAACTGATTAATCTCAAAAAAAAAAACAAAAAAAAAAAAAAAGGAACATTAACAAATCATCTCGCTTTAAACTAACTGAGATTGATCAATTTTTATTTTTCCTTCTTCATTAATTTGAAAACTTAGGAATAATTTAGATAATGCGAAAAATATTTTCAGGATTTCACATGCACTGTCCGTTCAGGTATGATAATCTTTTTTTTTTTCCAAATATATTTACCAGAAATTCCGGAAATGCATACATTGTATTCTCATGAGAAATGATGTATCTTTTTTCCGTTTATGATGAATAAAAAATTGCTAATATTGCATTATTATCTAACAAAAAGGAATTCATGAAAGATAATGTATGAATGAATCGGAATTCATAAATGATATATATGATCGGCTGGGCCAGATTTCATAAATGATCAAATTTAAATTTAAATTCCCATTTGATCATATATTATCGTAATATGTTAGTATGATAACAAGTTAGTTAGTATCGAAGCATAATGGTATAACGTTGATACCTTTATTGTTTACCTGAGTTTAAGCAATTCGAATTATCAATATTCAGCCTTACAAATATATTGTCGCTTATCCATTTCTAAATGAAATAATTAATTATTTAAGTAACAAGTACCAATAACTATATTATTAATTATTTTAGTAAAATGCGATGATAGAAATATAACAGTCAACGAAAACAACGATAACATTGGCAGGGTAACCAATACAACGATAACATATGCACATGATATTCGAGTGGAACCATTTGCCCGTGTTGTTACCCGTTATGCTCAACAATCTTATCAATTATCTGTTGATATCTCATGGCAATTACCTCCAAATAGTTCGTTTATCAGTTTCAACATAAATTTATTTATTATAACAAATTAGTTATGATTAACAATAATAATTAAGTGATATGTTTGTTAATTAGTGATACTAATTATCACTATTATCGACCATACCGTTTAAAATTATCGTAATAGTTTGATCAGTTCCATCTCTTATTGATATTTTCATTATTCTTTTGTAATGCTTTTAACTTGTTATTTAAACAAATTAATCAATGAAATCATACAACTTTAGCCAATTATTTCAAATATCCAAAATTGTTGCAAGTTAATAACGATGAAATACCATATTCAAATTAATATCTTTATTCAAAACAATAGAAAGCATTAAATTTAAAATTTGAAAGACAGTAGATAGTTTTTTATCAATCCTAAACTGTCAGCATGATATTGCGGTTAAAATATTTTCAAGTTCGAAAAAGGAATGCAAATTTTAGCTCCCCAAAAAAAAACTCAATTTCTAATTAATAAATTTTTTCTTTTTTTCTTTTTCTCCCTCTCTCTGTTTCTCTTTGTCTCTTCCTATCATAAAATATTTGCAGATTTCACATCATTGCTGCTAGGATTTATATTGGAAATTAAAGATGCCTCATCAAATCGGTCATGCTTTTATTTTGATATTTCAAATTCCAATTGGAACAGTAATTTAATTGCTAACGTGGTTTGCTTCATTTTATTTTCATTTATATATTTTTTTCCTTTTCACCTTTTTTTGTTCATTTGAAGCAGATTAAAGGTTTGAAACTTTTTTTTTTGTTTGAAACTTTTTTTCAGGTTTGAAACTTTTTTTTTTTGCAAAAAATAATGCTACTCGAAATTCAAATTTTCAAAATATTGAATTCTTCAAAGAATGAAAACAGTTAAAGGTTCAAGAATAAATTTGGAAATATATTAGTAATAGTTGACTGTTGCAAACTCTTAAATAACTAGTAATTAGTAACGATTATTAATTTATTTTTAGCCTCGATTTCATTTTGCCTCCGAAAGTTTATTCGAATTTGGCGAAACTTATGATATTAAATTGATAAGTTTATCGAAAAGAAAAAATTATACAAGAATTCTTCGAAAGCATGTTCTGATGCCTCATCATCCTAGTAAATATTCATTTGTTTGTTTCTGTTTTCTCTTTTTTTTTTTTTAAAGAAATTTCCTGAGCATTCAATTAGTGTAAAGAAAAATGAAGAAAAACCGATAGGAATCAAATAATATTTTGAGAAGAAATATTAAAATTAGATATGAGAGTTTTTAAAAACATGATAATTAACAAAATCAATTTAGTTTTTTTTTTTTTTTTTTAGAAAAGTCATTTATCTTGGAGAAATTTGGTGCAGTGGATGAATAGGAAATCTTCATGTTCTAATTTAGGGATGAAATTTACGATTAAACTTTATGAAGTTATCTAATAACACTTTGTATAATTTTAATTCTAGTTGTTTTTCTTCTTTTTTTAGATTATTACAATGATACGATCACTGAACACGACTGTAAACGAACATGTAATTTATTTATTTGTTTTTTTTTTTGAAAATTTAATCATATACTGAATTTGTTCCAAATTTAATCTAGCATTCAATTTTTTCAAATTTTAATCAAATCAGAATTACACAAGTAAGAATTTAAATGAAAAACATTTTTTCAATAAAAAAATCATTTTTTTTTCACAGTTTTAATGGAGTTTTTTTTTTTTTTGATATTTACATCTATGAATTTTTGAAATTATTAATAAATTTCGTTTAGCAAATTTGCAAGCATCACGATGGACTGGCGGATTTCGACGTATTTTAGTGCATTCATTAGCACGGACAATTCAAGTTGAATTTGTTGGCGCACCACCTCATTACTGTTTCGAAGGTTATGAAGTACGATTGAAGGATGAAAGTGGCCTAGAGTTACTTCATAGTGCAGTGGTACCAGTTGAATTAATGTATATGGAATACTTTGGTAATCAAACTATCCTTTTTGGCCAGTATAATTTTACCGATTTAGAGGTACTATTTGAAAAAAGAAAAAAAAAAGAATTTTAGATAATTAAATTTCTTTTTCCTTCGGTAAATAAACAATTAAAAATTTTTTCTTTCAATTGATAAAATTTTGAAAATTTTTGTTTTTTTTTTTTTGAAAAAAATTTTGAAAACTATTTGTCATATCAGTAAATTCTCTTCCATTATCGCATTTTTTTTTTCTCACTAGTAATCACTAATATTGTAATATTAAGCAAAAACTTTTATCATAAATTATATAAATTATCACGCTATTTTATTATTTAAATTTTGAAATCAAACTGATTACTGTATACACACATACATACACACACACATACACACACACACACACATACACATACTCCTTAGAACTCATGGTACTTCTTTTTGGCACAGAAAAATCGTTTTTACTGGAATGTACTGAATAAGAAACAGTTTGCACCATACTTTTCATTTCTTTATAAAAAATAAAATTAATAAATAAATAGAATCAAATGATGCCTTCTTCAGGTGGATCAGTATTTCATGCCATCTGTTATACCGATTGAGCGTTCTCGTGATGGTCGTTGTCTTTGTCCGGTATTAAGCACTAGTCCGTTTGATAATCGAATGGTATGTTCTTGTATTGCTGCCGATTGGCATAAAGTTCGAATTCAAAGTAAGTCTAATTTATGATATTATTGAAATTAATGAAAGGAAATGTTGCAAATGTGAATTTTCATCTTTCTATAATTTTAGAATTTTAAACTGTTGAGAAAAAACGAAAGAAATTTTGTTTGATTAAATTTAAACACGAATTTTTAAACTAAGTTTTCTTATTTTCTTATGATTAAATTATAAAATTTCATATAAGAAAAGGCATTTGAAATCTATCGAAAGTTTTAATCATAATTTTAGGAGTAGAAAAACCATTGATTATTGTGCCAGGACTGGAACAAAATGCTAATTTAATTTTTCGTGCTGAACAGAGCGCTTCCGGATATATCTGGTAAATATTGAAATCTTTTTCATAATTACAATGTGAAAAATAAATTTGCAACTTTTATTCCATATTACCAAATTACTTTCTGGTTAAGAATAATATCACAGAATTATATATACTGTTCATCATTAGTTTCTTTATGCAAACTAGTGATATTAATTTCTCATCCAATTATTTCATTTAATTTATCTTCTTGATGAAGTTGTCTATTGAAGTTAAATTCCTTTTGGTTAACGGTCGTTTCTCGTTACATTAGTGAATTTCATGAAAATTTTAAGTTAAACATGAGTCATCTAATTAGATATCTTGACTCTTTCACTTTACTTTAATTTGGAAAATTATTTCAAACCTTTAATTTATTCCCGAAAATTACTTCATCATAACAAATTGAAATGATACTTGCAAGTATATTCATTTGTTGGTGCAATTTTCCCGGCACAATTTAGTATTTGCACAATAATTGGTAAAATTTTTGGTGTTGAATTGAAGTTTATTTTTGATAATGTTTTGTTTCTAAACTTTAAAAATTTGAAATTCATTACAAGGCAATAATAATGGTTACAATGCTTTTGATTATAAGTTTGATGATATTTTTCCTACTTTACGTTTTATACTTATATCACGTTCGTCGTCGATTAGCTAATAAAGCAATACGAATACGATTTGTAACAGATCGACCACATTCAACAATCTTGCCAACCTCATCTAATATTCATGCACCTTTAATTCATATTGGTTTGATTTCTTTTTAAACTTCAAAATTTTTTCTTTTTTCTTTGTCAGATATCTATCATGTATTTTATTGAGCAATTTAACACCAAGTAAGATTTCCTGGAAATTAAAAAAAAAAAAGATGATATCCGTTTAATTATGAAATTTTTAGAAACCTCAAATAAACTTCTTCAAAAGAGAGCATTAATTTAATAATTCGTTTTTAGCACGACTTAATATTTTATTAATTTATTCGCATGATAGTTTATTACATGATAAATGTGTTTTATTCTTTGCGGAATATTTGCGCACCGTATTTAATTTCGATGTCCATGTGAGTTGTTTATTTTTTAAATTTATTAACAATATCTTTTTTTAAACGTAAATGCACGTTTGATAAAATATATAACTTATTCATAAGTCTAATTAAATAAATTTAAGAATAAAATATTTGAACTATTATTTGAAAAATTAGCAAAAATGAATTTCTAGCTGGATGTTTGGGATATAGCTCAAATTGAGCGCAACCTTCTAGATTATATCAGTTTGTCGATTTTGAATGCTGATAAAGTGATTATTATCAATTCTGAAGGAGCATATTATCATTATCGATGTAAGATACAACACGAATATTATATTGAACGAAAGAATCCAGAACCACTTGATGGTTTATTCGACAAGCAAATTGATCAAGCATTACTGTAAGCTACCTGTATGAGTGATTTTTTTTT